>JAYMTH010000600.1:0-19498 GCA_036897465.1 Pelargonium australe
TATATATTTTTTTTTTCCAGTTGTAAATAGAAATAAATATATTTAATCACAATTCAACGGGGTAATTGCCCCTCTAATTTTCTTGTTAAAACAATACATTTAATATTTTTTCAATTTTTTTTAAATATTCTTATAAATATTTTGAAAATTTCAGCACGTTGTGTCAACTTATGAATGTTATTGTTTCAGTATATGTTCTAAGAACATATACGTTGAAGGTCTTCACGGCTTACAAAAACATGTATAAGGTCCAAACCTTTTCAAAAGTCTTGAAATAGAAGATAACCCTTTTTTTTTTTTTTTTTTTGTTTTTTTTAAAAATCCTGCGCTTTATTTTATAAAAGACAGCAAGAAGATTATATCATGTGAAAGATTATTAATTTTCTTTAACAAAACAACATTGTGACTTGTGTATTGTAAATATTTTAAAAAATTAGTAAGATAATAGTTTGATACTCAAATTGATGTTCATACACATAGTGATTTGAACTTTTTATACTGAAAGATCAACCTTAATATAAAGTTTCATTTGCATTATTATATGCAACCTTTTTACTTATATTTTATCTATTTGAGCTTTCTCAACATTTTCCATTATGTGCATGCTAGATAAAAAAGAGGAGACTGAGCTAGAGTTTACACATGAATATGTTGACTTAAGTTGAAAATATCACTTAACACTCCCTCTCACATACATACTAGATAAGAGAGATCAAAATCGAGCCTAACGTGCCATAAGGGAGACATGTGATTAGGCCTAAACAAAAGTAACTATGACATTGTGCTACACATAATGGTTGAGCATCCATTACTATAAGATCAACTATATTAGTAAGATTTCATTTTCATGACTACAATTACCATTTTTACGTGTTAAGTGATACTCTCAACTAATTAAGTATATCTATACATGCAAAGACTTGGACCCATGTCGATATCTCTTATCCAAACTGCATACATGAGGTGTGTCACACACACACACACAAAGACTTGAACCCATGTCGATATCTCTTATCCAACCTGCATACATAAGGTGTGTCACACACACACACACACAATAATGTAATAGAAACTTTACTAAGATTGATATTTTAAGAGTACACATCTAAATCATTATGTGTAGCTCGAGATTACACTTGACATATTCGAGTAACATTTATAAATAACATGTTTTCTTGGTTGATCAAGTATCCATTCGACTATGTTAGTATGTGTCAATTCAATTTAAATTCAATGTTGACTTCTCATGATCTCAAGTGTAGATAACATTGTTAAAACATATCATATGCAACATTGACCAGTTTCTAGCTAAACATAATGAATTATTAAATTTGTTTGAAAAGAATAGGTGGGTGTGGGGTATGGTTCTCACTTGAGGCTTGAGAGGCAAACTTGTCCTCATGATGGGAGTTAAGAGTTGCATGTTGCTCCTTATTATTAAGAGCACCTACCAATACTATACAACCTTGAGTAAGCCTTAAGCTCCATGTAGTACCCAAAATATGAACAAAGTTGGTAAATAGAACCATTTAGGGTACAACTTAATTGAGATAGAATCTTAAAACAACATAAATATAATTAATGTTGTAAATATATTTTTTTTTTTCAAAATATAATTTTGAACCTTCCAGGTGTCCTGTAGTGGGGGGCTTGAAGATGGGTTAGGTAATTAGGTTTGGTTAGGTCTTGCAAAGCTAGCTTCCTATGAATATGAAATTACCTTTGTTTTTATTCCTAGGTTCCCTTTTGATTTAAAGGGACCCACAAAAGGGAAAGATGTGCTCTGATGAGAGTGGTGAGAGACAGAGAGACAAAGCCATAGTCTTTGAAAGATTTTGTTACCAATATTTATTTAATTTTCAAATTTTGAACACAAGTATTGTTGTTGTTACCTTTTGTTGTTGCTGCTGTTGATGTTGTTGAAGCTTTTGATTTGGCCCCCACAGCCACATGCATAGGATACCAATCCAATTCCAAATTGGGTGTAAATATTTGTTGCACTTTACTTGTTTGATAAAATGCAGAACCCAAACTTAGTATTAGTCATCATGGAAGGAGCAAGAGGGTCACATGGGCAGAGAAGCCCCAAGTCGTGCCCTTGCCTTGCCTTGCTAGCAGTAGCAGCCAAATTAAAAAAAAAAAAAAAAAAAAACAAACAAATTTTTTGCATTTGGTCAGGTCAATGGTCAAATATTCCTTGTGAAAAAAAGTGCTACGGATTGGATAGGGTGATCTACAATGTTTCACTGACTGGGCTGTGGTGAAGGTCCCATTTTGTGAGTGACCACTTGGATCTTGGTTGTCACTCTTTGTGCCCAATGCTTCTCTTCAGACCACTCTACAATTTCTAGGCCACAATGCCTCGTTCACAGAGCGGAAATGACACTCAGTTTTCATATTTGAGGTCGTGAACGGAAATGACACTCAGTTTTCATATTTGAGGTCTCAGATTCGAATCACATCTAAAACGATGACATGTGTGTAATAGTGTACGAGTGTCTCAGGTTTGAGTTACCTTCAAACTTCAAAGTAATAACATGCGTAATTGTACGAGTGTCTCATTGACTGGCGCTCGGTTTCCACACTTGAGGTCTTGAGTTTGAGTCACCTGCAGGGCAAGGGCATATGCGTAACGTGTGAGTTTAAGGCTATGGCGGACAATTTCAAGGCTACATATGTTAGCTAAAACCACAATAAATACGGCGGGAATTCACAATATAGTATTTGTTACACGGTCGTGAATTTAATGCACAGTGTTGTAATGGAACAGGAAAACAATGATGCTGTCCAATATGGACCACAACTCACAAGAGAAAATGGGTATGGCCAGCCATGTTTGAGGTGTCTGGTTCTCTTCTCTACTAATTTCAACCAATAAGTTCCAAACCATCCTTGGTGACAGTGACTTCATACCCTCCCTTTCCTTGAAACCATTCACAAATTTGGATTTGTGCTTGCATGACATATTTGGTATGACATATTTGGTATGACATATACATGCTGTGTTTCCTATTTGTGTGTAACCTAGCTTTACTAGATGGTGACTCCCTCCCAAACCTTGACCTATTGCACAACTCACATTTTCATATCATATAATCACACCAATGATTGCTAATTTCGACATTCACACTATAACTTGACCTTTAAGCAAACCAATATAATTACAGAGTAAAAGCATATAATCACTAGACAAATTAGGGCAGTAGAGGTATCAATCAAGTTTATGATAGTATTGGTTCATTGTATTTGGGTTTGTCATGAAAAAACATGAATTCACAATAACAACAAAATTTGGATTGATCATTAAAATAAATGCAATGTTTCTTCTACGAAAGGGACAAGGGGGATTGAGAACATTACAATACGGCCTAATTGTAGAAGTAGCTTGGACATTGAACTTGGACCTATATTATGAAAATTTTAAGGAACATACAAATCCAGTCATGGTCTCATGGATGGGATCTAATTCTAAAGAATCATGTGGCATCATTGAACAACCAAAGACAGAAACATGCATGTTAATGTTACAGGATCTACGTGTCAATGGAAAGGCCGATCTACTTTCACGCCATTGCTCCCCATTCTTTAATGACTAAACATGTCGTATAGTTATGGGCATCTAGGGTTCTACCAGAAGATGCACATGCTCATTTTTTTTTTCCTACTACCTTTGTCACCATGCTGTTGTGTCAAAATTCTGCTTTAAACTAAACAACTTGATCACAACATGCCAAGAAATGCTTAAATTATTTCCACAACCTACCCACCACAAATTTTCAGTCAATACGAGCATTTATCTCAACAGCAGCACAGTTATAAGAGAAGTTATGGTCTCGTGGGTTTAATCTCTGTTGACTCATTCCACTACCGAAATACAAGGCTAATATAATCATTATGATAATCAATCGGTAAGCCAAAATGTTTTTATATGAATATGATGAAAGTGGAAGTGTGTCCTTTATAGTATGCTTTGATCTAGGGTTTTGACCTATATGAAAAGGAGAGACACAACCTTATATTTAATTGGCACATAGAAGAGCATGGTCTCGGCATTTCTAATTTTATATCAAATGAAACATAAAGAAGTGAGTTCCAAGTACACAAATTACTAAGAAAACTACTACTATATGTTACCTAGTAATGGGTTGTGTGTGGAGAGACATGTCGTATTGTTTTGCGGAAAATAGGCATTGTATATATGGAGAGCTTTGTTTGTGGAAGATTCTCAGAAATCTGTCTTCCACTCGACCCAACACACAATTTCATGCATCCACACTACCGATTACAGCTTCTATGTCTCTGGCCATACCACAGCCATAACCTGATAACCCTTGACCTATAAATCCAAAATAAACAAAGATTAGTGACTTCCATCAGGCTGTTCACATTCTTTATTTGAAAAATGTTAGTACTCAACATATTGAGTATTAAAATTCAGGATTAAGATGATGAGAGAGAGAGAGAGTTACCAAAATGAGGCCGGCAAAGATGTATCAACAGAGCCCCAAGACGAGGCCTGCGGGCTGCATGCCACTTGTCACAAACATATTATTTATCAACAGTGCGCAACCACAAGATGGCACGAGGGGAATATGATACAAATATGATCCAGAAATAATAAATAATAATAATAATAAAAGGAGAGTAGAATAACATAGGAGTTCAGAACAAATTCAACCTTTTATTATTTCATCATGATGCAAGTAAATAATGTGTCTGAGTTCTAGTTTGATGACAGTTACATGAAAGAAAAAATAGCTTGGAGCACTGATACATATACTATGTTACTATACAATACAGTAAGTAAATACTAACTTCTTATACTGCAATGCATGTAATCCCAAAAGAAAACCTAATCATGTGGTTCATAATGGGATGAAATTGACTAATGGTCTAATACCCCCTTGTATACTTTACACAAAAAATCTGTAGTAAAAGCAAAAACTTATTTGCCCAGCTATGCAGTAAAAAATGTCAGGGATCGGAATCAGCGTGCAGAGGGTCTTGTACAGATGGGCTTTCTTGCTTCCTGCTCTTTTCCAAAGATATCTGCATTGATGTCCCAGAGAGCAAGAGTGGTGTAAGTATAGCTGCTGGTAATCAAGGACCTCACTCTTCTAATTTTGGTTAAATTCGTCTTAGTCAGGTGACTTCAAATTATTTCATATCTTGCTTCAAACAACATAACAACAAACAATTAACAGAAAATTGTGTGTGATTTAAATCATTTTGGTGGCAGGATTTTGATTACATGAGATGGCATCAAGGAAGGAACTAGGAAGTATGGGCCAAACACATTGACAGTTGTACAATAATTTAAAATGCAGATCTTCAGAACTGATCACAGTACAAAATAAGGTATATTCTGATGCATCACACTGCAAGGAAGAGGTTTAGGAAGGATAGATATCGTTACCAATAGAAGATCCTCATCGGTACCAAAGGATTTACGTGCTTCTTCTAGGCACTTAGACGACACCCTCTCCTGTATCCTGCAAAAAAATTATGCCTATGCATTCAATTTTTTTTAAACATGTATGATATATACACAACTAGCTCATTATCTGAATGGAAATCCCTTGGAAGAAGACAAACTCTCTCCACTAGCGAGCAAAGAGAATACCTAAAATGAAACAAAATAGGCTAGAAACAAGCACTGGAGGGGGAAATGTCATAAAATGCATATGAGAGCAGTAAAGCATACACTGATTAAAAAAAAAGAAAAAACAAAAAAAGAAGAAAAAAAGCAATGATGTGTACATAGAACCAGAAAGGTGAGAACAGCATAACCAAATGAGAATGAGTTGACCTCAATTAAGTCTTATCTAACAAGTTTGTTGCAATCATTCAATAATTATGAAATTAGGCTAGGATATCATGTATGTTGAGACAACTTAACAATTGTTTGTAAAAAATAAATAAACTCGACTAATTTCTAGAGCTGAAAGCATAAATAGATTTACTTTCTGTCAATTTGTAAGAGTGTCATAGCACCAAACATTTACCGACTACTGACAAGGGAAGCCCTTCCCATTCTGATTAACTTATTCTTCAGACATAAATTGATCATACATATAAAATCTTTACAACTCATCGCTGAATCCATCTCCTCAAGCAGTGAATAACAAATATAAAATCTTTACAACTCATCGCTGAATCCATCTCCTCAAGCATGCAATTAGTGGGTCATAATATGAATCTTCTTTTCTAACATCTTTTAGCTATTCAATCTATTTGTCTGTGAATAACAAAAGAGTAGTACGCAAGTATCCACAATTAAGAATTGTCTTACCACTATGAAAATGTGAAACAAGGGCAAAAAGATAATACCTGGAACTGGCAGGATCTCTAATCTCAAACTCGTCTGTATCAGAGTCATAGCCACATATCACGACATAGTGACCTAAAGTATAAATCTCTTATCAGTGATGAGTTCAATGTGCAATGCATAACAAAGTCCCAATAAACAATTTGAGGTGGAAAAAGATCCAGACAAAGTTTACATCAAAGCGAGGAGCATCTCATATTAACATATGATACATTAGGATGTACAGATCTGAAAACATTGAAATACAGAAGACAAGAATCTAAAGTCATATTAAGCATCAGGGTCTAAGAGGAAGATCAAGCAATGAACTAAAAAAGGTTAGTTTGATTCAACTCATAATGAGTCAAAACTAATACTTCCTCCGTCCCAAAATAAGTTTCCTCCTTTCTATTTTGAAAAAATTAAGGAGAAGTTAGTTAGTTGTGTATATTTACTCTTCCATCCTCATGAGCATGTGTTTAACAAACTCAAGAGATGCTAACTTATCACAAGGACGATGTTGATAATTCATGCATAACTAACTTCCTATAAAAGAAAATAAGACACTTATTTTGGGACGGAGGGAGGGAGTATTAAGCAATAAGCATACGATAAACTTACAACAAATCTAGAGGCGTCCCTGTACAAATCAAACAGAAAACTTGTTCTACCCATCACCATCACCATCATCACCCCCACCTCCCCCAAAAAATTATAAAAGAATAGTAATGTAAAAAGGTGATCAGCCACAAGGAAGTTATATTCCATTTTACAGACATAAATACTAACCAGTGTAGCTAGATTGATTTTCATAAAATCCAGCAACGCAAATATCCTCCAGCCAAGATCGACTGCAACACAGAATTTCGGTACAAGCATATAGCATTAGTTGATCACTAAACAAGAGATCATTCTCCTGTTCTAGAATACAAACCTTTTGCTTCAGCATGGCAGAAAGAAACACAAATTATACAGTGGAAGAAAAATCTGGAGGAAATTTTGCCTAGATGAATACGAAAAATAAAATTTGGAAGTGTTTTAGGTGGGGAATTAACCATTCATGCCAGATGCAAAATTAACTGTACCTCAATTTGTATTGGTCAACTAAAGCAATTGCAACATATTTCCCTGACAAAATCAATAGAGAAATCTCCTCTGCGCTAATTGACCTGCACTGTAAGAAAAAGAAGGATCATTACAACAAAAGAAAAAGGAAATACTATATCCATTTGGAAGAAGAAGGTAAGCAAAACTAATGCTTAACAAGTGCTAAAAAATCTTACACCTGTCAGTTGCTAACAATGCAATCAATTTGCTCTAAATGCATGCCTCAGATTTTGTTTTCTCAAGTATTAAATGTCCCCTCCCAAATTAGAAATTTTTGTTTGAGAAGATAAGTTACAGCATTGAAATGTACAAGATGGGACCAAAAACCAAATATCCACGCCAACAAATGGCCCTGTGGCTAACTATCACTTCATAGATGAAAATCAAACAAGTCTATCAGAGACACAAATTATACCTGTATCTTTATTCCAGCTTCAAGTGCTTTTTGAAAAAGCATATCTACGCGCACCAGATCATTAGGCAACTGTTCCTGCATATTATTTTAGCAGAAGATCTTAGTATTGCAGTGAGAACAAGACAGCTTACAGAAATATCAGCTTAACAAACAATGTGGGGGTGGGGACAAAAGCACTATAGATATTTACGCATGCAGCTAATACTTGCAACCACAAATCTGAGGTCCAGCTTATGTCAGGCTGGCTACTCATCTTGGATGTTGTATACAGCCACTGATACACCGTATGCAAGTTATAAAATGTGTATGGAGGAAGCAGAATGCAGAACATGCATATGTTGTCTGGTCTAAATATTTACTGGATTGCTCATAATTTCCTATAACTTTGTCAGACAATTCTAATATATATCTGATATCACAAATGAGTAGATTAAAGAAGTAGTTCATAAGGAATACAGGAAATCTGAAACGATGATCTACATAAAGATATAAGGTGACACTTCAAAGTTCAAACAAGTAGTTTCACAGACATCTATTTTCTTTCAAATGCAAGAAAAAAGTGCATTTAGTAGACCTGAAAACATAAAGGATTCTGAACTATAAGTTTCACAATCTACAAAGTTGAAAAGGAGACTTAAGTCTTAACCAAAAATGGAGATTATCTAAGGTCTGAATGGCAGAAATATAAGTCAGTGAGGTTAACCAAACCTCAACCGAACAAAATATATCATGACAGATGTAACCTGCATGTCTTTTGTTAAAGTGGGTGATAAAGTCCCACATTAAAATAGGTGAGTTATGGTGTAAGTGAAACCCTACAAACAAGGTTGACCTTTTAGTATTGGAAGCAATAGCCATTATATGTACCCCATCATTAAAACTTAACATCTTTCAATTATGCCGCAAACATGAAAAGCAACTTGGTTTGGTTTTCTTTAAGAGGGCCAGACAAGAAAGCCACTCAGAATTGTAGTTGTACAGTGGCTAGGTGCTCCAAGCACTCACCCTTTGTTCATGTAAATATTTCATAAACCTCATAGTGTACAGTTATAAAGGTGTAATCAACAGAATATTCCTTAATCAACCTCCAGTAAGAAACCTGGGGGACATAGATAGGAGAGAAAACCACCTTGTAAAATGTCTCATCAGAATAATTTGGATTTGCTCCAAATGTTACGGTGAAGTAGCAAAAACTAACTGAAAACTTCTGCAGTAAATATGCCAAATCAACAGTCCAGATGCTGCAAACAAGATATCAACAATAAGATTGCCAGATTCATTCCAAATCCAAAACTATGCAGAACCATAATTATTTTATTCACCTTCAGTAAAAATAGAGTACCAGGCCTCCATATGATCATATACAACTTTTCCACTTAGTAATAGATATTATGCATGCCAAAATTAGCAACTAAGCTTATTCGATCATTACAGGGGCAAAACATCATATCATCTATATTCTGTACACTGCATTAGTCGAGTAGACCAGTGCACCCACATCAACTCCTACAATATGTCTCTTATAGATAAAGGATGAGACTACCAGATGGCTTTAATTGTAAATATGTATGCTTGGTCAGGAAATTAATAGCACTTTGACCATCCATTAACCATATTGGTATCTCTCTAGTCTCTACATCATCCAAAAGCAGAGATGATCCGTGGATTTCAATTCACAAGGAAGAACATGGTCTACATTACATTTCAACTCACAAGGATGTCGTCTTAAAAATAGGTCACAAAAGATTATCACACCCTTACATCCAGGCAATCTACAAGAGAAATATTTCAGCATTGAAGTGTTTTAAATTGCATAATTATGACACCTAGAATATAGAAATCTTGCCGGATCAGAGCATATGCTATAAAACAATGGGAATACTTTCCAAATAGGAGGACAATTATGTAACCTTCCTTTCAAACAAGTCTATGAATCTCAAAGAACTACAAGTTCAGGGAAACTGATCAATTGAACCAACAGGTCGATAATATCAAAGTTTTGTTCAGAAACAATCATCTATCATGGGTTCTGTGCAGTAGGGTAGAGGTATGCAGTAAGTATTCTACACTTCTATTTTCCAAATTTAAAAACTCTTTCTATATGAAGTTCAAACTCCAAGATCACAACAAACTAAAAAATGAAATCAAAATATGTAGCTTATGGAATGAAAGTTTCAGCTAAGTAAAGAAAAACCTAGTTGTGCTGCACAGCTCGGTCAGTTCCTGAATATTGCAGTTGTTCATGCCAATAGTTTTCAAGACCATCGAAACACAAGCGAGACCACAATCCCAAGAGCATAGCTGGTTTATGTGTACAACCTAAAAGTGCCAACAATAAATGGAATTAGCATTTTTACTGAATTTCCGAAAACTTTTTAAAAGCAATCATGATACATTGTTTATGTATAATGTAAGAGAATGTACTTACTTCAACGAAGTGTGAGCTGGGCAAGGCTACATCATGGGGTTTTCCATTACATGATAACAGTTCGAACAAACTTGAATTATCACCATCTGATTCATGGTCAATTTCTTCTCCCGTTTTAAGCAATTTGCTTAAAAGAAGATATAAAGGCCACATCAGTGACCAAAAGATTGGATGTCCACCGCAGCACTAAAACTCAATCATAAATACAGCCCAAGTAGTGGTGTAATAAGTTATCATTGGCTTGTTACTCTATAAGGCACTGAAGTCACAGCAGTAATAGTCATAACTTTTCTACCAGCTGCAATTTTGTCACATCAATAAAGTAAACAAAAGAACATAAATTATTGCATTTCTTAAAATAAATAGTATACTATAAGGCTGTTGATTGAGCTACTAACTAACAATGCATTAGTAATTTAGTACAGATAATCTATAAGACAATAAGAAGCTCCATTGAGCTCAATGCCACTTAAACAAAGGAAAATGCTTAAACAGCCTCATAATTGGCTGAAATAGAGATGTGATCCTTTGCAGTCTCAATGATGCATATTCAATACGACAAGGGGCACACAAACTAGTTAATATAATCAAAGTTACAGAACAAACTAAAATGTTAAGGTACAAACCCTGTATCAATTCTAACAAGTTTGCCTCCAAGAGCACCATAATCAACAAAACCGAAGCAACATTGACTGGCTCACAGATACAGAACCTTATGCGCCAAGATCCAAATGAGAATGAACCTTATGAAAACAACGAAATCATGACAAAGGTGGTTCAAAATCAGCTAGAGGTGTGATAATTTATCGACCATACCAATTTGACAGTGTGCCACAATTCAATCAAAATTGTAAAACAAGGCAAACAGGAAATTCAACAAATTGAGTGAAATTAATGCCATAATAACAGTTCCAGTTCAAATGCAAATCAGCAATAACAACCCCAAGTATATCAATGATTGAAGTAAATAATAGCCAGCAATAATCTACAACGTTAAATTATGTCAGAAACAAATTAAGAGAAATCGAACCAACCTACAGATCATAACACAGAAATTGCAGGAATCCGTAAGGTAAGAAATGATAAATTCAAGAGAATTGGAACAAAATGGACAAATCAAGCGATGAGGGAGAGATAAGAAAAACCTTATTGAGCTGAACTGGAGATTGGACGAGAGACAAGAGGACGCCTGTGCGAAACACAGTCTACACAGGCACGGCCTGAGCAGCTATAAGGTTTGTTTGGGAGAATTTTCTTTTCTTTTTCTATCACTTTCTGGGTTGTAAATGGAATTTTCCTTTTTTGTATATTCAAACATTGAACTCAAAGCTGATTGGATTCATGGTGGTTCGGTCGTCGCCTCCTTCCACCTCCAGAAGTCAAACAATTTGCCGAACTGTCCCGCAACTGATTTGGGCTCAACTCAAGCCCATTGGGCTTAGATCCATAAAAACGTTAGTGCTATTTTGATTGTTCATTGGGCTTAAGTCCATAAAAACGATAGTACTATTTTAATAGTCCATTGGGCTTAAATCCATAAAACGTTAGTTATTGGGCTCAATAATATAAGTACTGCACTAAACCGATTTCTCCAAAATCTCCCATACTCTTCTAACAAGCAATCATGACCCTCCTTCCACACTATTCATGTACGACCGCTTCGAAGATCAGATAGATTCGTGAGTTTTAGTGCACACGATCCAACCTATCGCTCAAATTTAAGATATTTTTTAATCTAAACTATATCGCGTTGCCACCGACACCTCTCATTGCATGCAAACCGCAATTTGAAGAACGTACCCCTAGGAAGTAGGACCTTATCCAAATCGTCGAAGAGAAAATCCGATGTCTCTAACCAACTTCTCACCCATCTAGTATGTGTCTATCAAACGCCTTCGCATGGCGAAAGGAACATACTCATAAAACGTAGGCTAGTAGTGCCACCAAACAAGTACTTATGTTCACCACGGTTTTAAATATGGAAACTTCTAAATATAAGCTTAGTTGTATCGAATAATTAAATTCTTTTATATTGTACATAATCGAAATCAAATTTACAGGTGAAATTGTATCACGTTGATTGAAAAATCGGATAATTGTGAATACCCACTTTATTTTTGTTTACATGTGTATGAAATTAATCATAACTTGCCATGCTTACATTAAATTAAATATGAAAGGAGGGGCTTTTAAACCACTCACTTCAAAAGTCAATGGTTCTTACTTTTGTTATCACTATTCACTAACGGCTATAAACAAACAACAGTAACAAAGTAGGAAAAATGTTAGGATTAGTTCCTATACTATCAAAAAAGTTTGGGTTTAATCCCTAAATTATCAAGTGTTTGGGTCTAGTCCAAAATTGAGCTAAGTGTTTGGGTTTAGTCCAAAGTTGAGCAAAATCGTTTGGCCTAAGGACAGTCCGTCAAATAGAGTGACGGAATCCATTAGTTACGCTGACGTGAAATTTTTTTATTTTTATTTTTATTTTTTCCTACGTGGCGATAGAGTGTGAGGGTATAATGGTAATTGTACATTTTGAAAAATATTTTTTATTACAGAAAAATGCCACGCCATGACACGTGTCAATTAAAAATATGTTTTCAATTTTTTTTTGGTAAATGCCACATAAGCTCACACTTCATCGCCATGTAAGAAAAAAATAAAAAAAATTTACGTCAGCGCAACTAACGGATTCCGTCACTCTATTTGACGGACAATCCTTAGGCCAAACGATTTTGTCCAACTTTGAACTAGACCCAAATACTTGATAGTTTAGGGACTAATCCCAACCTTTTTCCTAACAAAATATAATAGGAAAGCAAAAAAAAAAACACCACTTTTCACTTTTTCATCTTTGGTTTTGCTTTGACGTGCATGTGGGCTTTGAGTTTTTTAACCTTTGGTAGAAAATTGTTATCTAGACAAAGAGTGAGAAAATGAAGGCAAATCATTTATGTTAAATACTATGTTTTAATAAACTCAAAAGATGTTAATTAACTTATCATTTGCGTAATTAGTAATCAATTAGTTGTTCATATTAAGTAAGCTTGGGATTGAAAAAAATTCTTATTTCACCAAAATTATGGCAAAAGGGCTCTGTTTTCGAATAAAGCCATGAAAAACAACGAAAGTTGGAAAAAGGAGACAAAGAATATGATTACAAAATAGACATTCTTACCAAATCCAACACACCTATCCATCCTACAAACGGCTATATCTCTGATTCCCAATGAATTCAAATTTCACGCCCTATTACCATATTACCCCAACCTCATTCTCGTTATTACCAAACCGCTCATATGCATTGAAATTGAATTCAAACCTATTATTATGTAGTAGCTGGTCACAGACTCACATGTGAGTTTGAAGTCAAGATTTATTATTCAAGTCTAGGCCTGTTATTTATTAATTGGCTTTGGTAGACCAAAATATTAACACTCATTTAAAAACAATGACTCCTCTATAGCAACCTAACCCACCTATTCCATTCATTTTTTTTACTCTCAAATACCGTCAAGATTCAAGTCCATTCAAGCCGCATAGTATCCTTGTAGCCAGACCCATCAATTGGGAACAAAGTTCGTGAATACCCGAAATTCAATCTGACCATCTCTTGAGTTAGATCGGTTGAATCTTCACGTTACACTTAAAAATTGAAACCCGGCTCGAGGCTCAGGTACTTTTGGATCGGAATCAAATTAACTTTAACAATCTGAACCCGATCCACAAAGTTCTCACCACTACCTCTACTTGTAGGTGAATAACTACTTACATTTTAACTGCAAACGGAATATATTTATGTTTAGCAAGTTGGAATTTATTGGGTTAATTGTGAATCCAATCCGTTTGTGCAAGGGTAGAATGGTAATTTCCGAAACGTCGGAGGTTTGACATTTTGCCGTGGAGTCACGGTTGGTTATTTTAATAATATAATTTTGAACGTACGCAGAGAGCGACGGAGAAAGAGAGACGTTGGCATGGCATGTGGCTATTGGCAGTTACTGTGAGATCAGAGCTTCAAATCAAAAAATTGTTCTGATTTGAAGAGGCAAGAGATAGAGAGAGAGAGACACACACATTCTTCAAATCCAAACAAAAAACCCATCAATTTCGTGTTCTTAGGAAAAGCCAATAATCATCATCATCATCACTCTGACCTCAGCGACACACACACAGAGTCTCTGCAAAAGAAATTCCACCATGGAAACCCTGTTTGAAATTTGAATTTGGCGAGTCTTTCTGGAAACTAGTTGAAGACTTGAAGCTCAGCTATAAGCTTCTTCTTTTTTTTCTGGGTTCTGTTTTGTTTGCTGAAAGTTTTCATCTTGGAATGGAGAGCTTGACGAGGAAGAGCGAACCTTTTCGAAAGCGGAAAGATGGGTTTGAGCTGTTTGGTGGTGATGGGGTTGGAGCTGAGTCGCTTGCCGATTCGAGTTCCGAGTCCAGAGCGAGTGGTTCCAGCAGATCGAGCTCTGGGACTGGAACTTCCATGGAGGAAATGAAGGCCAGGAGGTCTTCTTCGCCGCCTCTTCTTGGTTGGCCTATTAGGAAAGCTGAAGTTTCGAGGTGCTCCGTTTCTGGCGGAAATGACAATGGAAACAAAGATGACTCGAAATTGAGTAAAATGGGTTCGGAAATTTCAGGTCATCTCTCCAATCTTTTCCTTCTCATGGTTTAATTTTGGACTTCTTTTTCTTTTCCTTTTCCTTTTCCCAGAAATCAAACATAGAATAAGGTTACCATTTTTGGTTTCCTTAAGATTTTCTGTATTTTGACTCTGTTTCTCTATTTGTTTGAAACTTTGTTAATAGAAATGGATTTGATGAAAGAAAGGTTTGCGAAACTATTGCTTGGTGAAGACATGTCAGGGTCTGGTAAAGGAGTTTGCACTGCGTTGGCCATTTCAAATGCCATTACCAATCTCTGTGGTATGCTATTTCTCTTCCATGGTGTTGTTGAACTTGAATTGCTTTAGGTGATTTTAGAGCCTGGAGACATTTTCAATGTTTTGATTTGAATTGTTCTGTTTCTGCAGCTACCATATTTGGGCAATTGTGGAGATTAGAGCCAGTGCCTGCGGAGAAGAAATCTATGTGGCAAAGAGAGATGGAGTGGCTTCTTAGTGTTAGTGATTACATTGTTGAACTAATCCCATCTTGGCAAACATTTCCTGATGGGAGTAAGCTTGAGGTAAATTACATTCTAGTTCCGGTACAAAACCGTTGGCCATTTTTCATTGTAGTCTAGTCAGTTTGAGATATTGAGAATTATTTGGACCTCTTACTCAGTTTGTGCATAAAAAAGAAAAAAAGGAAAAAAAAATGTTGGACATTTTTGCTAATAGTTTTGTAATACATGGGACCTGAAAACTCTAAGGTACCGGTTGAATTTGGTTTGGGAATGAGAATTAATAATGGAAAAGTGAATGAGATTCTCATTCATCATATTTGGATTATGCTTTTTCGATCATGAGAAATGAGTTTAATGAGAATCTCTCTCTCTCATTCACATTCTTGATTCTCGTTCCAGTTCTAATTTTTTTTAATCCAAACGCACCTCAAATTCTTTACTCAATTGAGCTTATTCGCAGTCCATTTTGAGCTAACAAGAAGCTGACAATTCCCCAATTACCATTCCTTTCCTTCAAATATTTTGGTTTGATCCAAATGTGATATCCCCGAATTCAGCCTTCCCATTGTGTTTTAACTAGTACTCATTACCAATGGCAATGAAGTAATGAACAAATGCAACAATCCTCAAAATAGTGGAAGATGAGAGACACAAGTGGGATGCTAGGGTTGTTTGTTCTAACTGTTTGTTTGGCATTCTGTAGGTTATGACTTGCAGGCCCAGATCTGATATTTTTATGAATCTTCCTGCTCTACGCAAACTAGACAACATGCTTCTTGTAAGATTCTACCTAGCACGTTTCACATTGTGTAGTTCTCAATTTGGAATGTCATTCTTAATTTAGAAGCGTGTTGTTTCTTGGACAGGAAATTCTAGATAGTTTCACCAATACAGAATTCTGGTATGTGGATCAAGGAATTGCTGCCCCAGATGCTGATGGATCAGCCTCATTCCGCAAAGCAATTCAGAGGCAAGAAGATAAGTGGTGGCTACCTGTACCTCGTGTGCCTGCTGGCGGTCTAAGTGAAAATTCAAGAAAGCAGTTGCATCATACACGCGAATGCACAAATCAAATACTAAAAGCAGCAATGGCTATCAACAACTCTGCTTTAGCTGAAATGGATGTTCCTGAGTCGTATTTGGAAGCTCTTCCAAAGGTTTGAAAATCCCATCTTTGGTATATTTTGATGTAGAAGAACTAATAACAAAATACTAGTCTTCAATTACAAGATAATGACATCTTTATATTCAAGTTCAAGGCTTTTCTACTTCTCAGTGTTATGCATGGTATATTCTTGTATAATTGGTGATCTTTGTGGCCGCGGATTCGTTTTTATGCAAAGGAGTTCTGATATTGAAGTTGGTGTTAATTTGTATGCAGAATGGGAGAGCTTGTTTGGGGGATGTTATTTACCGGTATGTCATATCAGATCAATTCTCCACAGAGTGCTTACTTGATTGCCTTGATCTGTCCTCTGAACATGTTGCACTAGAGATTGCAAACCATGTGGAAGCATCAATATATGTATGGCGTCGAAGAGCTCACTCGAAACCCACAACTTGCGCGAACCACTCTGCTGCAAAGTCAAAGTCATCATGGGAGATGGTGAAGGACCTAATGGTTGATGGTGACAAGAGAGAATTGCTGGCTGAAAGATCAGAAAGTCTCCTGCTTTCTTTGAAGCAGCGATTTCCCAATCTAACCCAAACTTCCTTGGATACCAGCAAGATCCAGTGTAACAAGGTAAACACTTCTTCACAGTTTACTCTTCCCTTCAAAATGCATTTTGTTTTCCTAGGTTTACATATTCATAAAACATCTTGCAATAATGTTTCAGGATGTTGGAAAATCCATTCTCGAGGGCTATTCAAGAGTCCTGGAGAGCCTGGCCTTCAATATTGTGGCTCGCATTGATGATCTACTGTATGTTGATGACCTGACTAAACATTCAGACAAAATGTCATCAGTTTCAACAGTAAGTGTAATTACTCATAAGAAGGTGTCAATCCCGTACTCAGTATCTGTCTCGAGTACTCCATACAAGAAAACCTTTTCCACCCCAAGCTTCTCACCCGCCCCGCTGGTTAGCCCTCTAAGGGGAGAGAGAACTCCTTTTCTCAGCAACAACAACAGCAAGCTCTCAGGTCGTGGATTTGGGGTGAAAAGAGCCTTGACAAACTATCTGGGCGTTGACTCAAAACCGAAGATTTGTAGCAATCCAGCTGGAGCATCATGTCCAATTCCAAACTCAAACAGAACAGAAGGTAAGGAGAACCGGAAAGACTCATTGTCAATCAACCAAAATGGAGCCAAAGTGCGGCAAAATGATCATTGAGGCTTGGAGTGGTGGTCACTCGGTGGATATTTAGGAATACGAAAGAAGAATTTGAGAACTGTAGATGATATTAGTAGAAGTGGTCACTCTTGCTATGACCCATTACAAGGTTGTAACTTGTAAGTTCCACTACATGTGTTATTGTTTATTTGGTTGAGTTTCAGGTTTAGTCTTTTTACTTTTTAGCTGATTGTGGTTTATGTTCAAACCAGGTTGTTTATCTTGTTTTACACGTTATTTTGAATTGGAGTGTAATTGAAAACAGAAAGAGTATAGTTTATGAGATTGGTTTGTAAGATTTCCTGAAAATGGGAGTATGATTCATTTCCTTGAAAGTTAAAATACAATTGCATAAGCAAGAATTTGCTCAAGAAAAAAAAAAAAAAAATTTAACGGGGCATTCCGAGAATTGAACTCGGGACCTCTCGCACCCTAAGCGAGAATCATACCACTAGACCAAATGCCCATCTGAAATCTTTACCTTAAATATTGTATTTATCCGATTTTCCACAATTATCCATCCAATCTTCATTATGATTTATGAGGAGTGGATGAAAGTTAAAGTGAAACTCAACTGAGAACTATCAACAACATTATTCATTTACAAAATGGTAAACTGTCTGAATGTTTCTTGTATCCAACTATAATAATACCATTTGTATTATTTCTTATTTCCTTATTTTATCGGTTCATCTTGACGAAATCAAGAATGTTGTTGTTGTTGTAAAAGAGCTATAAGCACGAGAGAGAATGTAAAAATATTAAATGAAGTACCACCAAGCGCGTGAGTCAACTGGTAAGAAGTTATTCAAGTTTTAACTGAGGTTTTGAGTTTGAGTTCCAAGAAATGCAATTGCGTCTACCCGGCTCAAATGAGAATTAGTTAGAGTATGGTATGACTTAAAGGTGTTGATCGTGCGCCCACTTCGAAAACCTATGGATAAAACAAAAAAAATATAAAAAATAAATGAAGTAAGTTTTGATAAAAAAAAATCAAATAAATATTATAAATGATATCTCTCAAGTTTATCGTACTGTAGGTTATAAACATGTAGTTAACTATTGTAGTCCGATATGTTTTTTATTTTATTTTTTTATAAGCAATTTAATACAGTCATACAAGTACTTATATTAATAAGGTTTCCAAGAATAAATAAAACAAGCAACAAGAAAACTAAAGGCACAAAAGATGCAAAGCATGTCGTCTTGCTTATCAATCTCATTCCGTCTTGATTTTTTATTCACTGTAATTTTATTGTATTATGAAATAGAGTGTGTCATGAAAAAACTGTTTCTTGATGGAGATGCAAAGGATAATACCATGTACCTCCCTCATGCAAAACAAACGCTTTAATATTTGAGGTACATGCCCTTGTTGTTAGATAAAGTAGCAATTCGTTATCGTTGTCTTAGCAATTAGCATCCTCATAGTATCAAACTATATAATCAAACCATTCAATATGTTTCATAAGTTTAAAATCACATTATAAAATTACAATATGTTATTTACGTTTCATTTAAAAAATTAGATTATGATTATAAAATTATGTCACATCAACTAAACAAGCTCAACAACTAATAAATATACTGATTTAACTTTATTAGTTGGAAAACTATGTAAGCATAAAATTACTTTATGAGCCAAATCAATAAAATGTCATAGTAAACATATGCAATATGCTTTGCCAAATGCCACCAGAAATTTCGATTATTAAATTAAATTAAGTTAGAATAAACAACAAGGTCGTTGTAGTATAGTGGTAAGTATTCCC
>JAYMTH010000601.1:0-19483 GCA_036897465.1 Pelargonium australe
TGAGCATCATGCATCATTTTGCCATGCTCACATGTACATATCACATGTCATGGTCATCATGCATACACCCCTACTTGTGTGCATGTGTATATATATTAATTACAAAACCATTGTTGATGGCTTGCTTTAAACACCACTCCACTGATCCACACCTCCCTCCTTTTGGTATTTTGTTTGTTTCACAAGGAAATCAATGTTTATTACAACATTAATTAATAATGTGTGTGTAATGATACACACTTTGTAACATCACTAGCAAAGAGCTATAGAGATCCACATATTCTCCTATTTGTTTATCACAATCATGAAACAAAGTTTAAAAAACAGTAAATTAAATAATCTGGGTAATGATGATCATGTAATATATATTTCTTTTTAAGTCAAACATATGCAAAAGCCCTTAAAAGGAGGTCTAAAGTAGCAAAGATTTAAAGATGTGTGTGTCTGAGAAGAAGACAAAGCATGAGAGAATGGGGAGAATATATGCTTTGTCATGCTGAAGCCTAGGGAGAGAGGGCCATGCCCACCATACATATATTTATATATACACACGCAACGTTGGAATTAGGACTTTGCTCAAGAGAGGAACACAAATGTTAAACGGTGAGTATAACTATCACTGGATCGATATATTTTTGTTGAAATTGTTGAATTTCATTAGTATATAATAGAGTTTTGAGATGTCTGTATATGTCAATGCCTACTACAACCGCCTTTTTTTTTTATTTAGACACCAACCACATAGATTTTGCCACACCATGTTGGCTCATATAATTGTAATGTTATGTATATAATGAATTACACTATTGCTAGGACCTAGGTGACATGTTTTTCCAAAGATAGGTTTTTTTTCCCCTTTCGGAGCAGACCAGATTGATCAAAGCAACTTGCATGCACGAGACCATGTCTTCGTCCAAAACTAGAGGTATAGTTTGTGACTTTGTGTATAAGAATTCAGAATAAAAGGAATGCAAATTATTAACAATACTGTTTCAACAACAGGTCCAAATTCTATGTAGTATATGTAATTATTCCCTTTTTTTCGACATGCAATCATTGATTTATTTGCTGCAAGCAAATACTATTTTTAGGGGAATTATAGAGCTATTCATCAACTCTATATATGATGAGGGAAAGAAGAAAGTTATTATGTATTTTAAGAAACCATTATTATGTTCAACAAATAATCAAGTCGATCGTGTTTGTGTTGAACCCGTCTGACATATTTAACGAAATGAGTCATAAGCATGTTGTGTAACTCACACATGTCTACGGATAAAACACAATACATGAAATATCTCTTGTAACCAAAAAAATGACTCATTAAAGTTGGGCCTTATAAATCTCAAACTCATTAATTTAAACGGGTGGGTGATTTTGAACTCAATTATAGAATGTTAGTCGTCTTATGTCGTGTCAACTCGCTTATAAACAGGTCGTTTAATTCAACTCGATCGCTTAATTATTAGGTCGGATTCAATTGACCCATTTAACAACGTACTAAATTTTCGCAAATACAATGGCAAGGGGTTATCAATTGTGGTTTGTTCGCAATAGATATATATCTGATGAATCCATTGATAAAAGTTGTGTTGACCATTTGTTCCTTGACCTAAATCAATTTCACCAGTTTCGAAGAGAAATGGCACACCACAACTGATAACCCCTTGCCATTGTTCTTCATGGTAACCAAAATTAACGGAGCAAAATCTGATCATAGCATTTCTTCGTGTATTTGTGGAAAATTTAATAAAAACAAAAATCTCAAATTTTATTGTTTGAAAAAAAAAAAAGATTTTTATATCTATTATATACATTCATCAATTTTGCTTCTCATTTGATTTTTCTAGATTTAGCCCTTGAACTCATATTTTTTAGATTTAGCCTATGGAGTGATGATGTAGCAAAGAGTAACCTACAATAGCAGGTCGACTGGGTGAAAATCACAAAAACAAAAACATTAAGAGTTAAAATCACACAAGTTTGAGTCCAAGAAGTAAATCTAAAAAAAATTTAAGAACAGGAGAGGCAAAACTAATTTACCCTTTATCTTTTATCTGTTTAGGAAAAAAATATGAAAATTGGAATTGGAATGTAATGAAAAACACTATTCCCACTTTACATTTTACACGAAATTGTTACTGGCCCAATTATACCTCCTCTGCACATTAATATACAAGTGACCTCTCAATGTAAAACATGGGCACCACAACATCATAACATTTTATCATGAAATACAAACAAATGAAATAATGAATTACTACAAAACTCTGTTCAATTCCAACAATTTATAGGTACCTGGAACTGAAGAAGAATGTTTCTCACTAAGAAGCTTGAAATAGCTGAAACTATGTCCTTGGTTTCTTCTCTGAAGAGCCATATTCCAGTTCTATTTCACTTTCCAGCTTTCTCTCAATCCAGGCTTCAACATCCATCTCATCATTTTTCAATTCAATGGACTTCGAATTTGTAGCCTTTTCATTTCTCCTCCTCTTCAACGCCTCTCTGATCCGCACTGCATCAATCATATGCTTCGAGATCATATCGGGATTGTCAACAGAAACAGCTTTACAACTCGAGTTTCGATCGGAATTCCCTGCTGCTTCGGGTAGCTTCTCTCTGTCTCCATCCTGAACAACACTACCGGCTCTGTTGTCAACAGAAACAATCTCGCAGCTTGAGTTCTGATCAGAACCTCCTGCTCTGTTTTCAACGGAAACTATCTTACAGTTAGAGCTCTGGTTAGAATCCCCAACTCCTGGTGGATTCTCGCCGTCACCATCCTCAACAACACTGCCAGTGTTACCACTTTCACTTGACGTCTGAGATGGTAAAACTTCTTCCCGAGAGGCAACAATACTGTCACCAGTACCACGGGCCAAACTATTAGATGATGTAAGCTTGCCAAGTTCTCCAGCCTCCACCTGGACCCCATCATTACAATACCGACCAGCAATTGAGCTCGTTATGCTCATTATGGATGATTTTGGGTCACTCACTACTGGCTTTCCAACTACAGAAGTAGATTTGGCTGCCCTCCCTTGTGTGGGTGCTGGGCTTTGTCCTTTGTCCTCCTCCAATAACTTAAGCATATGTTTAATTACCTCTGAAAGAATATTAAGGAAATTTAGAAATATGCAGTGAACATCAACAAACCTAGCACAAATGAATATAACGCAAAGAAAGTAATCCAAAGGAGACGGAAATATAGGATTCAATGAATAAGTATTGTGCCATGCACAGAAATGGCAACCATTAATATTGTTCATCAACAACATTTGATAAACATATATACGAAGAAAAATAATAATTATAATTATATATAACTAAGGGGGACTCCATCCGTGCTCTTGTAACACGGCTGGTCCCAAGCCCAGTAAAGGAGACGGGTTGCATTAGGTTGAGAGACAGCATAAAGTAGTCAAATCTTCTGAGCATGAATCCTAGCTAAAGCAAAACACGTTGAGGCATTCCTACTAAACGACATGCCACATCTGATATCCGGTGTGGTGATAAGTGGGCAAGGGTTGCTAAGGTGTCCCCTAAGACGTGCTGCATAGGCGCTCAGATTTAGTGAAAAATAAGCAAGGGTTCTTTCAGCTGAATGGACAGGTGAAAGCAAAGAAGTTAATCCATAACACAAGGATTTGAGTGAGTTTTTAGACCGTTGGGACATTTACAAGTAGACTTAGGGAACTGGTAGATAATATGGTTAGACGTAAATTAATATTACTTGCCTCCAAGTAATGAAATGGGCTAGGGAGAAATCTAAGGAGATAGAAAAAACAGTGGAAAATATCAGTGATAGGATTTTATGCATCAAGCTAGTTTTAGATGTAGAAGTGGAAAATCAGTAATTAGTCCTTCTGCACCACAAATAGGATTAGATGAAGAAACTAAGACACAATTTTCGACTTAGATGAAGTATTACACTGCATACCTATCAAAGGAAAAATCTATCTTGGAGAAGATTTAAATAGAGACAAATTGAGGGGTAGGTAACAGTGTCCTGACTGTGTGGCATGAGGGTTTCTGGTCGCTGGAACATTGTCCTGACTGTGCGCGTCCAGATCTGGATCCGTGATAAACTCCTCCCGGAGGTGATTAGTTGTGGGACTGACGAGCGGCTTGTGGAGGGCCATCTATGGGTTTAGGTCGCAAGAGAGATGAGAGCATTGGTGTCACCTATGTTGTGGTAAGACACCAAAAAAGTCGCCAAAAAGATAGAATAAAAACACAGCAGAAAGATGTTGAAATGAAGACATGGCAAGAAGGGAAAAAATGGAGGTTTAGGTATATTTCACCTTAGGCTTTGATACCGTGTTGTGAGATAAGAGTTTATCTCTTAATCATAAGGTTGTACAGAGAAATACAATTCATAGAACTTCCTATGTTCTAAACTAGGAAATAAAATCAATATAAAATCAGTACACTTAGATACATTGATGCAAAATCAATACCTATAAATGAATAAGGTCGACTCTAACTTTAACAGAATAAATATCCATAAATGAGAAAGGTCATATATAACGTTAAAAGAGAGAAATCAAATAGATTATAGAGGGAGAAGGAAGCTAAGAAAGCTAGATGGGATGTAGTTTAGGACACTAGTGTCACATGTGGGAAAACCTACAACTTGCATAAGGAGAATAGTGAAAGAGGTTCTTGAAATAGGAGTGACCCTAGATGCAAGGAAACATGGTGGTGGAATAAGGTGCAAAATTCCATAGGTAGACGATAAGTGTTATGGAAGGTTAAACAAGAATAGGGCCAAAATTGTGAGAAATAAAGTGTGTTACATTTCTAGAATAAATAATACAATACAAGCTTTGTTTATATAGAGATGAAGAGTACACGATAAGAAGAAATATAAGAAAAATAACTACAAATCTACAAGTCAACATAAATATGACAAATCTACAAGATAGCTATAAATTTGCCAGATTATGCTGACCCCACACTCTCCTCCTAAACTCAAGGTAGTATGGAGCAAATAGATCGAGTTAGGAGAATAAACAGAACAAGTTATTTGCAGAAAAAGATTTGGTGACATATCCGCCAACTGATCGGATGAAGAGTATCTCATGTGAAATGTGTGCGAGTAATATGACAATAAATTTCAATGTGTTTGATCCGCTCGTGCAAAACAACATTATGACTAGAGATAATTAGGATGTGTGCATGAATTAACAGTGTTTTGATTGATATATTCATACAGCTTGTATTGAAGAGATTCAATATCTCGCCCTCAGGACAACAAATTAGCCTCGAGAGAGATGATATGTTGCCCGGACTCTATCAATCAAATATACTAGATAATCGCCAAGAGATAGAGGTTAACCCTAGTGTGAGGCAATAAGATTCATCCTACTGGCATGTCTAGTTCTAAATTTTTTGTGAGGGATCAATTAGGTTTAGCACAGATTGGGACTTGCACGCGCCTCGAGAGAGAATTTGCATAGCTTGCGTAGAATTGCTTGCACATCCCTAATTCATGCACATAACCCTAAACCTTGACGCAATTGGTGAACCCCGAATTCTTAGATTGTTTTCTCATTGATAAATTCTTAACAATTTTTCAAGTTTACTTTATTTTACATTCTGCAAAACAATTTCCTCACTGAAAACCAAAATCTTTTACTTCTCGAGTTGCTATTTTTGGTCAATTGGTTTTTCCTTCCCTGTGATTCAAAAACCTTATTTTTATCACTATTTGACCGACGTCAAGTAACAAGAGATTTTTCGTAACAATAAGATTGCATCAAGCATCGGCTCTACTCCATTTCCTTTTTGCATAAGTCATTGATGAGCTCAAAAGACATCTTCAAGATAAGGTCCCTTAGAGATTGTTGTTTGAACTTTGAAGATGATTTTGACTTATTGATGAAAGAAGGAATTAATGTCAACTTAGATAGAGATGGAGACAAACTTTATAATCAATGGGGTTCAAAATAAGTAGAACCAAAACTGAATGGGTAGAGTATTATTTTGGCATAAATAGGAGGCTGGGTAGTGGTTCAATTATGCCAGAAGATCATAGATTTACTAAAAGTGACTTTTATGTATCTTGGATCTATAAATCATGAAGGCAAAGAAGTTGAAGAGAATGTTAGAAATAGGACTAGTGCAGGGTGGTTTAAGTGGAGAGGGCTACACTAAATCTTTGTGATAAAGCAATGACTCTAAAGTTGAAGGAAAGTTCTGTAAGGTAGCTATTGTGGCCAGTTATGATATAGGCAATGAATGTTGGGCTCCAAACATGTTGCATAGTCATAAGATGGGGGTAGCAGATATGAGAATGCTTAAGTGGATGTGTGGTAACAGTATGAATGAAGCCGTTCAAGGATGTGTTGGGATGACATTAATTGAAGACAAGATGCAAGGAAACCGCGCGTATTGGACATATACAAGGTAGGTAGATTAACGACATCACGAGGAAATGTGATAAATTAAGTAAGAGCAACTAAAAAGGGTAGAGCGAAACCTAAATTAACATGAAAAGTGAGAAAAGACGTATCACTTGGCTTAAACAAAAGAGAGAGCATTGAATATGATTGAGTGGAGGGGGAGAATACAAGCAAATAATCCCAAAGAGTTTTGCTAAAGGGCTTATGTAGTCAACCCCAACAATGTTTGGGAAATGGCTTTGGTTGTTTCTGTTGTAGAGGAGAAAAGAGACGTATCATTTCTTCAAAGGGGAAATATTTCATACTGAGCTGCAAATTTCTTTGTAATTCTTTCACCCACTTCGACAATATTTCTACAACTGCCTCGAAAAATGTCTAACGCTCACATTTTGCAACTAGAAATAACTACTGATGACTTTAATATGCGTATATATTGAAGGAATGGGCAATATGTAATATCTAACCTTCCAATAGTTTAGGTGAAATGTCAAATTCCAGCCACCAAACATTTCCCCTCTTTGTAGGCAGTTTCACTTTTTGATATTTAGCAGCAAGAAAAACAGAACCAGCAGCAATATAGTGGGGTTTGTACTGCAAACACAATGTTGTGCAAAGCCTACAAGCACAGTTTGTAAGAGAGGTTAATCAGAAAATAGTATAATCTAAAAACAGATTTACACTAGGCAGATAATAAAAGACCTTTAGTGGTGAAATTAAGAGACTGTACCAATCATTTACAAAATTCCATGCCAATTGTGGTATCTCGTCACCAAGTTTTAATTTCTTCAGCGCTGCAACAAGTGGCTTGTAGGGGAGTTGGATGTCAAGATCAAAAGCAATTGTTGCCAATAAAAATCTCTCCCCAATTAAAAGTAGCTCTTGCTGCTTATTATATACTTCCTTGAAAATATAATTGGGGATCAGAGAGTGTGAGAACAAACAGACATAGGAAAGCGGAAAGCCATTACAAAGCAAGGGCAAGATTCATACTTTTTGTCTGATTCTTTCAGGGGCAGAGGGATCCCTTTTATGGAGTATTTCATAAGCTCCAATAACAACATCCTTTCGCAAGCGCGGTGTGTCTTCTATTTTGCAACCAAGAAACATGCTTACAATTGCAATTGTCTGCGAGATTTCCACCATCGTAGTAGAAAGTAAAAGCATAAGAAAATAAATAACAAAACTGAAAATTATTCAATGCGGTCTGAAGCTTTCACCTTTGTAAGCAAAAGGACATTTAATACATTTTTACACGCAAGTTTAAGAAAAATCATATTTTCCGAAATGAAATATGTAGACTCGTACAATTAACTAATAACAGACTATATCCATAATCAGTTGGTTCAGTTTTCCCATTTCCTGTGATTATACTCCTCTTCAAAACCCATATTCAATTGTTAAAAATATGAGGCTTGCATTTTAAACTAATTGCTTAACACGCAAAACATCACAGCAGGTGTACATTAAGAAATAAAGTTGACCTAAACATTATATCATGTGAAATAGCAAAAAAAAATACCTTCCAATCATTCTTTGCATGAGATTGGCGCATATAAAATTGGTGGCATAGCATTATTGCATTTGCAATAGTCACCTGAGGCCTGATAACAGAAACCATTCATCACTATCTCTGATGAATAACAGTTTCATACGCCAAATTCAAGGAATAAGAGAGGTTTGAAATGACAGTGAAATTGAAAGAAAATATAACTTGTGTCTGGGATTGAAGCACGACAAAGAGCACTAAATCAGAATCAATAGAATGCTGATAGAACACTACATGAATATGAGCAGTGTAATATTGATGGGGTTTTCTGAATTTTCATCTTGCCGCATTTTCATGTTCGATAGAAGTCTTACACATAAAAGTAGGCAACATAACAAAATGTTTCTTATCCTATGTTTCTTTTTGGAGAATATTGGCGCATATGTATGAAGATGTTAGAGCTCAGGCAAGACCTTGTATCCACTTTTGTCCAATAAGGCAATAACCACTGACAGACTATAACAGCTAGCAGATTAAACTTCTTTAAGGATATAAAATGCACAACACACTGAAAATCAACGGGTCTTGAACTAGATAGTAGACCAAATTTCAACATGTACTAAATAATCCCATTTGGTTGAGCAAGCTGCCAAAGAAAATGTCTTGTAGCCACAGAAAAAATCACATTTCTTTCCCTTTTAAATTTTGCATGCTATGATTAACATGATTTTGATGGGAACTTACACTTTAAGCGTCATGCCAAGCTCTTGAAGAAATGAGCAGTATAACTTCCGCAAACGTGACTCTTTCTTGAGATCAATGCCGTCCTTCCTTGATGGGGAATGAAGTTCAATTTCTTCCCTACTGAAGTACCACTTCCGTGTACAGCATTGAGGCTCAACTGGCATACTCATGCTAGTTTCATTTCCTTCACTCCCTTGCTGAGAAGGCTTCCTTGGCAGTTGTTCTACCATTAGAACCTTCTTTCCTCAACAGAATACGAGCTAAATTTAATTTGGATATATAATAACTCAACTAACTGTGCTTATTCAGCAAAACTCCACCAACTCTACCAAATTTTCTGCAAAACAAAACAGC
The DNA here is from genome assembly GCA_036897465.1 of Pelargonium australe. Taxonomy (NCBI): domain Eukaryota; kingdom Viridiplantae; phylum Streptophyta; class Magnoliopsida; order Geraniales; family Geraniaceae; genus Pelargonium; species Pelargonium australe. The sequence continues at coordinate 8,992 of JAYMTH010000601.1, forward strand.
AAAGTAACATGGTTGTAGTTCAATCACTTGGGGGTTCTTATCTTAAAAAAAAGCCAATTACATTCCAAGGGAAACAAATAAGTAACAAAAGAAGGGGAAAAATAAAATAAAAATTATCAGTGATCAAGGAAAGTTTTCATGCACTAAGCATGTATTAAACCGTCAAACACTTTCTCATTCAACAACAAGCTACATGATTTAAGATTGCAGAGATGCATCCACAATTTAAGAAAATATATAAATTGATTCCATGTGACCCATCCCAAAATATACCATGGTTATAATGATAATAAAATGACAATGTATGGCCAAGACGGAAATGTTAACAAGGGAGATAATGTATCAATGAATTATAAACTTAGAGATATTCATCACAAACTATTTTGTGAATATTCTATGATACTTGCTACTAAGTAATATTTGAAAAGGCAACACATAATTTAAGCACAATTACTTCTTTCGGATTGGAATTTGGGGTGGGGATATCAGGAGATAGAATGGTTATTAGGTAGGCCGGGGCGAATAAGCTGCTAAGTAATTGAGATCATGTTGTATCCAATAGGGGCAATGTTTTAAGGCGGAGAGTGTTAGGAAATAAAGAGATCATTAAGTAGGTCGGGGTTATAGGCCTTGCAAATTTAAATATGCCAGGTAATTAAACACATCCCGTATCCAATAGGATACGAATTCATGGGATGGGTTTTGGTTGGGCCTAAAATGATAGTGTCCTATCCGGTAATTATTTCCAGGAAAAGAAAACGGACAAGATCCAAATCTGTGACCATCAAATGTATAAATGACAAGTTGGCAGGTTTATTTCAGAACTGTTTTCTATTCGTTATAAAACCTTGATATGCCTTATTTGAAAAGAAGAAGAAAAAAAAACACTCCTTTAGTGTTGATAGCAGTAAAATTGTTGGACTAGCAATGATAACAGGAAACAAGTTATGAACAGCTCTATAGACTATAATCCAGATTCCAGAATCACAAAACAAATTGGGCATAACTTGAAGGAAGCTTCAGAAGAAACAAAACAAGAACAAATGATTTACCCGGAAGAAAAAAACAAAGTTCTCTTCTTCCTTTCTCATCAGTTTTTCTCCCAAGAAACCAAGTAGGACCTTCCCTTCCATACGTCTGATCTATGAGATATATGGGTGGAGCACAAAAAGGCACAATTTTTTAAGCAACTGATACTATTAGGGCATAACCCCAAAACAGAGGCACTTTCAATTTCAAAACCAAATCTAAAAACAACCCAAATCTCCAGACACAATCACACTAACGAATTCAGTGAAATTCCAGAAATTAGCGCATTTGTGCAGAGAACCAAAGAGAAATCGTGAGAAATGTAAAGCAGAAGCAAGACATAGTTAATTGAAATAGAAGCATGTGAAGAGATAGAGAAGAGAAAGTACCTGGTAAACGAGGACAGCTGAGAGAGACGATGCTGTGGAGTCCAATGAAACCTAGCGACCGTTGTGCGAGCGAGATTGTCCAAGAAAAATATCCTTAATACTATGGGTTTTGGCCGGGGGTTGACGTTGACTAATTGACTTAACTGGGTTTGGTTTCTTTGTATCCAAGGAAAACACATCAAAACGGTACGTACAGTATGTTCGTATGTGTACGTCGCGTGCATTAATTCATAATTTAGCACGTGGCTTTTAGTAAGTCTGGACAAAGATGAATAGACCAGTCCATGCATAAATCGAATAACGTTGGCTTGATGTTACCACAATCTCATTGGATTGCAATTAGTTCACTGTAATAGTTATTTCACGCATTTGTGACGGAATGACAAGTTGGTTATGTAGATTTGCAAGTTACGAATTTGTGCGGCAAACTGTTTAACCTTTTCATCTTTTGTTTCAAGTGCGTGCATTTGCGTCATTGAATGACAAGTTGATTACGTAGATTTGTAAGTTACGAATCTGTGCGGCTAACTGTTTTGCCTCAACCTTTTCATCTTTTGTTTCAAGTGCGTGCATTTGCGCCATTGGGCGATCTTGGAGTTTTGTGTTGCCTACCGACTTTAACGGAAATTATACCAATACTTGCATATTTATTCATCGTGGGCTCTGTTGCTACACAAAGATGGTAGAGCAAGTAAGTTGGACTCACGCAATCTCTCAATCGACAGCTCTCGAATAACACCTGCAAAATAAGGCATGATGGAGATTATCTCCTTGAGACCCTTCTGACGTCCAAGTCAGATACTTGAACAAAAAAAATTGAATTGTGTAGACAATAATATGTGTTAATAAAAAACGTACATTGTTTTTGTTCTAATATGTATTTATATCTTCAAATTGTACATGCTAATCCTTATAGAATTCGGGGTTTCACCCTAGACTTCTCCAATTGTTAGGTGTACACGTCTCCTGGACTACAGCTCATTGTGACCAGCCTACAAGCCTTGCTAGTCGTGGGTTGCCTACAACACACAAGCCCATAACACGCTCTTTGCGGGTGCACGATAGGCCTCAAAGCTATTCATGTGCTCGTTCAGGTCTTGCCTTGTTGCACAAATTATTGTCTTAGCGCATGAGTGTTTGTCTACGAGTAGCTCGTAGACAAACACTGCCAATGTTTTTCCTCTAATAGAATCTGGCAAACACGATCTAGAGCAAATCTATTCAATTCAAGGAATATCAACAGAAAAAAGATTAGATTATACAATTTTATTATTATTTTTTTTTTTTTGAATCACATATAAAATAGAAATCATCTAAATCTCACAAGCAAATATGCTGTAATCCGCAGCACACAAGTATAGTAGAAAGAATTCAGTTGACTCTGAAAAACTTATGTTACTAATTAATGTAAATCTTGTACATTACATTGACTGACAACACAGAATATGTAAAACATCTTTCTGACAAAAAGAAAAGCAATGAAACAGACACTATTCACTCTAACCTCTGGTGATCCATCAATATTCAATTCCTCTCCACACTGCTATCAGAAACTTGAAAAGCTCTTCTAATCATATTTTTCTCATTTTTGGAATTTACCATTCCGAAAAGAACTGCACCATCAACGAGATAAATTGGAGTTTTGGGGTTAGCACTCACCATGTACACAAAGAAAATGGCCCTTGTTCATACCTTCTCGAGGGTTTCTGTAAGTTACATTTAGCACAGGGATTGGGTTTTATTCCACATGAATACAAGGACTCCTTTGGTGTAGAGGCAAATGTGACCGAAATAGGGGTGAGAACTAAATAATACAAAAAAGCAAGAAAACTTGGGGACAGAATAGCCCATCTCATAACCGGGCAACATAGGAATTTGCCTGTGTGACGTATCTCACCCATCGGTATGGATTGTGGGCCTTTGATTTCTTTGCTATCTGCAAGTATTTAACCTGCACCAAGAACAAAAGGAAGACATGCACAATTCTAAGACTACTGAATGTTGTTAGACAAAATGGATCAAAAGAAGCAGCAGATTTACACACTAACATGTGTGGGTGTAGCAAATACACTGCTGGGCCAGTGGCTTTTAGTTTATTTTACATAGAATTCCAATTTGGTGTTCATTTTCTTGACTCTTGAGGTCAATCATGCTGCCAACCTTTCATGTTAAGGTTTAGTTCTGTTATTTTACTCAACATATAGGCAGACTTTTAAGTGATAAACATTGAGCTGTTATTTTACTCACAGAGTTGTCTATAATAGTCTGGGTACATTTTTATAACGAAATAACTGAATTTGGACAACCACTTGATTTTATTAGCCAACAGGTAAAATTAAATGACTAGTTCTACAAGAAAGAATCATCACTACGCTGAATACATGAATGGGGTGGCGACTATAAAATTGAACTGCTGATTCGTCATGTTACCATCACATGGCATGCTTTCATCCATTATACTATCTACTCATGTAAAAAAAAAAACGCACTATTTAAAAAGAAATTTCAATAAATTATGACATGTAGTTTATTGATATGCTACAGATACTTATTCCAAATATTAATTTCCTTTTTATCTTTTTTCTATTCCGAGAAATATTCTTGCATCACAAGTGACCTACCATATGTGATAGAAATGTGACTTTACCAAAGAGATAATTAAATCTCCAAAGCTAATAATATAACAATCCATCAATTCCAGCCAGGATCTTGCATTGTAACATATCTTACCTGAAGCCTTGAAGCATTGTACATTGGTATAGTGAAGGTCATGCTCACAGGTCCAGCCTCCCTAGCAATGTTTCCTGCAACAAAATATAAATACATAAGGACATCTCCTGCAACACGAGGACATGTTAAACTTGCGTAGAAACTACAAGATTAAAATGTAACCAACTCTTACCATGTGAGTCCTGTGAAAATGTCAGCTTTGCACGCAGCGTATGCTCAGATCCACCAACAATCTACATTGTGAGTAGGTTTCAATACAGGAAACTGATTAAAACAATATGGTAAATATAAGGACTAAGTAACATTATAGACTTCAAAAAAAATTATTACCTTCTTTAAACCCCACTCAAGTCTCTTGTTTGCCTCCTTAAAATCAGTTGAGTTTCCCACTGCTCCAGGCTCCAACTCAAAACTAACTCTGCATGTTATAGAATGCAGATTTATCCATCAGTAACATTATAATAGTGCTGTTATTGCAGAAGCAGGTTGGATGTATGAAATTATGGGATGAGATTGCATGAATCAAAGGTATGATTTAAATAAATTTGGAACTTTTTTATAGCTCTTAGTTCATTATGACCCTCCCTGGACACCACAATGATGGGAACCTCGTGCACTGGTTGTATCATCTCAGTTATTATGAGGTAGGTTACATAGAATTAAATACTTGTTCAAGTTTGTATTCATAATTCATATGATATGAGAACAGAGAAAAGTCATCGGATATAGTAGTTAAGAAAACAATGATTGAATGCTGATGCAGATATCTGTTCACTCAGTTGTAGAGCACGCATTCAGATCACACTACTGAAATCTAACATTATACAGTTTAAAACTCCAAGGCATCCACATAAAGATGTACACCAAACATTATTAAAAATGTGCAGGATTAGCATATGCCACAGTACCTATTTGTATGTGTTGGCAACGGCATCTGAACTAGAACTGTGTTTGCAGTAATGTTCGAAGGGAATTCGGCACGCACTTTAATAATAACTTCGGCCTGGAGAAAATGACAATTGTAACCCGACTAGATAAGAAAACACAATTTAGATTACAAACATTAACTCACCTTTTGGGATCCCGCTTCTTCAATTAGTGCATTAATTCGAAAGGGGGGCTTGAATTCTTGAGTCATCCGATAGTTCATCACCGCAAATTCACCATCTGATGGTACCTGTCAAACAATGGTGAAAGCATCCTTAACAACAGTGGCAAGGTAACTGTCTCTGTAAGAAAAAAAAAAACATATACTTATCCCAATCAAACTTACCAGACTTAGAGTTCTGTCACTATCAAAACTATCAAGATGTACAGATTCATGGAAATTGCAATCATCAAGAATCACTGCCCCTGATCCAGTAGAACTATAACCTGTAGCAGAAAGAACCACAATGAAAATTGCAATCATCAGAATATGATGCAAAACTACATGAAACGAATTAACCGAACGAAAGAACAAGCTGTATTTGAAGAAACTGAGTTTCTTTCTTCTTCATTTTCATTAAACAGGAGTTATAACCTAAACTCTAGTATTACTCAAATGCTTCTTTTTCTATCAGCAAAGGTAATTCATTAATTATAATTTACAAGAAGGGAATAATGTATACAAGTACATACACCCGAGAGAAGTATTGAATAACTCCAATAAAAGAAGAGAATTAAAAACCAAACCCAAGTCCATTGGGAAAAGAAAACACCAAGAAGAAAGAAAAGCCTAATGAGTTTCTCTACATAAAATAATTTATCAAAGTAAATGGTAGCAACCGCCAACCGGGTCGTTTGATGACCCAACTGGGTTGGGCTTGATCCGTGAGAATGGATACCTTCGGAGGATGAAGGCTGAGCTGACAACCATGAGAAGCAACGGACAGATATGACGGGAAGATGGATAGGCCAGGATTGTTAGGAGGCACCACCTTTGCCAAGGTCCCGGTCCTCCAGGAACAGGCAATTGAAAGGGCACCCATGGGAGGGTGCTGGAGAGACATCACAAGTTGAGGAGAGGCAGGTGAGAGTGACTGAGCACCGGCAGCTTGAGAAAAATAGAAAGGTAAGAGGGCCATGCCATGATACCGGTAGCAAAAACATTAAGTTGGTGAAGGCAGAAGGATACCAAATCCCGATGATCTTTGGTGGTGAGTTTGAGCGGAAAAAACAAACGGTAATTCTTGACACCAATGGCTTTGGCAATGCTAGAGCATTGTAGACTTGAGAAATCTTGAAACGTGATAAGGTGGGAAAAGGGAGTAAGGAGATGTGGTTGCTGCTGTAGAGTTTTCTAATGATTTGAAGGAATGGTTTTGAAGATATAGTACGAAAAAATATAGCCCAATGTAAGCGTGCATCTGGCTTGAAAGAAGAGGGAAACTTTGAAGAATGAATTGAAGGGAACGAGAAGAAGAGGAAGAGGTGGAAAGAGACAAGGCTCTCTAGAGGCAAGAAACGCCGAGTAGTAGTAGAAGTTGTGGGTGTAAGATGTGCAGAGAGCAGAAGTTGTTTGTTGCTTGTCGAAAAATGGGCAGGAATCTTATTATGATTGTGTGTTCTTTTAGCTTTTATATATACTCAAATTGTTACTTTTCATCATATTACTCATACGAATACTGCCTAAGTGTCTAAAAGATAGAAAAGAAAAACTCAAACAAGGAAACAATACTATAGAATGGCCCAGAACAAAATAGGTTATGGCGAAGTAATGAGCATTGATTGTGGGCCCATTTCGAAGAATTTCGGCCCAATCCTGAAATGTCAATTTTTAGCCCTCTTTTACTTGCATCAAACTACCTCATTAGTTACCATTAATAACGGAAAATATACAGAAGACTAAGAGAGCATATAAATTATTGTATAGAAACTAGGTACGTCAATTTAAATTTACATAGGTGGACTAGAAAATCATGTCCAATTTTTTATTTTTAAACTGTAATGTAAGTTTTATAATGTAGTATATTTAAAAAATTATGGAAAACAGAGGTTATCAGATCAGCCTTACAATATTGAAAGATATTATGATGCTAGCATCTTTCACTGAACTTTAGAAACATCACTTGCAATTCAGAATAAATAAATATACATAATAATAAAAAAGCAATATCTTTATATATCAGGACAATCTAAGTGAGAAAAATACCATAGGCTGAAGTGCCGCCCCTTCCAATACTAAGGTCATCATTGAGAGCTAGCCGAATTTCCGGATTGCCAGTGAGATAACTCTTCATTTGAATAGTGCCATCAATCTCAGAAGTGAGTATATATCCCTGTATAGTTGAAATCATATTTAACAAAATTGTTTCAAAATATTAAAATAAACTGAATCAGAATAAAATGAGTCCAAATATGCAGTTAAGCTCTCTATCTTGTATATGGTTTCTCCATGCATTGTTCTAGATGTGCTAAATAAACTGAAAAGATTTCTCATCCCAAAAAAGCCTTCCTCCTATAAACAAAAATGTTCCAAAATATTAAAATAAAACTGAATCATAAATAAATGAATCAGCAATTAAATCATCTATCTTGTATATGGTTTATCCGTGCATTGTTCTATATAGGGCACATAAACTGAAAAGAAACCTCATCCCAGAAAGGGGATGGTCTTCCTCCTAAGACTTGTTACTATTCTGCCTTCAGGCCATGAGACATGTGGCTAGAACCCTCATTCAAAACAAAACAAAAATGGTATCACAAAACCAGTAGTTTTCTTTTACAAATCTGACAAAGTCCCATATATTTGGTGAACCAGATGTAATTAGATTCATACGCAGTAACTCCAGATTGTATCCTCCCAATACAAGTAGCCTTGTAGGCAATGAAGGTCACACTGTTTAAGAAACCAGGACTCCTCAGAGAGGATATCATATGAATGATATGATACATCATTTGTCTATTGAAGTCGGATATGTTATAACACCTTGTTTGATCAACCGTCAACTACTCTAACATCATTTCTATCAAAGAACTTACTGACTGAAGTTTACTTGGTTTTAGGGTTAATTAATGCCATTGAGTATAGAACAGTAATGCAAGGGTAAGATAATTTTTATACTATGAAAGACTCACGCTAGAGCTAAATGTAACACTTATTTTCTCGATTATGTCAACAAAAATCTCCTCCCTCTTCCGACCCCCGGGCTCATTCGCTACAACAGATTTTGTGACAGCTGTCCCTGGCATTCTTTGGGTTCCTTGCTGCAAACATTCAAGTTTGAGAAGTTACTCAGATGGTCAGACCATTCAAGTTGAATATTATGTGGTCAATCATATTGACTAATACCATGAAAAGGGCAGCAGGACCCAGCGGTGGCAAACGAGCAGCATCAACAACAATTGGTTCGTTAAATACAAATGACTTCAAAACTTCTGTTGATGTTTTCTGGACATAACCAAAATCCTGGGACAATTAACAACAATCCAACTGTAAGTCATAAACTCTAAGTTCCACATTTGAAAATTATCAACCAATATTCTAATTCAAAGTTGCTGTATACAAAATCAAGCTTTTGAAAGATGTCATAGTCATAGGTAAAGTGTAGCATATGAATCTGATTTTGACGACAAATTTGCATGGGTTATTATCTCTTCTTTGGATATGAAGAGTATGAAGGGAAAGACAAAAGGAACAAAAAAAAAAAAGTCCTTTAATCCCCTTTATCATCTTTGAATGAGTACCATAACATAAACAAAGTTGAGGCTATGGTAAGGGAGGTCATTCTCAAAAAAGTAATAAAGATATCAAACGATAAAAGTTGCCAAACTCACTCCAGAGACAGACACCCAAGCATCCTGTCAGTAGGCAATTTCATAAAGGAAAATTTTTGTGCAAATCACTAATCATCCATATTCAACCCGACATTACAATTTAAGGCATTAAGATAGCCAGAAAATGGTACACTAAAATGAACAGCTCAATACATAGAATCAACCACGAATATTGAACAATACAACAAAAGTAAAGGCCAGATAGAAAATGATGCAAACAAATAACCAGCTCCCTACATAAAATTATATTCAATAATAATACTATATGGCTTGATAAACAGGGAGATGGCAAAAAAAATGATTTCTTCTGAATTTGATACATATGCTTCTCAGTTCAAATAACCACAGTAACTTGCAAAATAAAAAGAAACAAACATCCATACTTACTATGACTTCATCCAACAGCTCATACACAAGCACAAAGTTCTTCCTGAAAGAATCTTCATTGAGAACACCAAGGTAATCTTTGATGAGACGAGCAATGCGATGCAAAAGTTCCAACACGAGAGAAGGTGATGCATTAACTCTTGTTGTTGCAACGAACAACAACCCAGCAACCTTCACATGAAAGTAGTTCACTCCATCTATGTTCTGTTGAGAAAAAAAAGGTAAATGAAAAACAGATTAACTTAGATGGTTGAGAGATGGAAAATCTGACACAAGTAAATCAAATTTGCAGTCATGAGCTAAACAAAATGTTCTGGAATTAGTACAAAGTTGCACCTCTCCCTACTACACTTTCAACAGAACACAGTATCCTCAGAAATTCTAATAGCAGGGGTAGCAAATCATAATTGTACCTCAGACCTCAAATATGTACATGAGCAAATAACTGAAGTGACTTATGATAGCAAAATGCATGTAGACGAAGTGCATGGATTATTCAGCATATATCCAGAAGAAAAATTAGAGAAGGAAATCAGAAAGAAAATGCTCACAAAGACAGGTGGTGCATCCCCTTGTCCATCTTCCTCCTTCCAAAACTTGACTTTGCGGAAAAATACCTCAGTACTTCCTTTCTGTACTTCACCACGATCTGCAGAAATTTAGCCAAACAACAAACAAATACTTCAATATATCTCACTTCGCATCACATTCATAGCTTAATTTCACAAAGAACAGATTCTAAAATGATAAAACAAATTTGCATCAAAAATCAAAATGCTCAATCCAAAATTCGGCAATCCAATCGAAAGCCTAAACATCTAGGGCAGAAAAGAGAGAAAGGAGAAGCTCACAATCACGGAACACGATATTGTCGCCTCTCTGCGATAGGACGAAGAACTGCGAGATCATGGTTTCAGCAACTTCCTCTTCTGCCGATCAGATTTTAGCAATGACACTGCTCATATGCTTGCTTTAAAGTCTTGTTCTTGGTCTCTCCTATTCTGTTCTGCTGTTCATTTCAGGGACGAGCCTCACACGTGCCTGCCACTGGGTCATCCACCAACCTTCGTTGCGCCACGCTCGAGTAGGGCTGAGCAAAATGAAACCGGAACCGGTTGGACCGCTCAAAAGATCCAGAACCGGAACCAAAAATCAACCACCCATGAAACCGTTGAATTCGGTCGGTCGAAATCTGGACC
>JAYMTH010000602.1:0-19477 GCA_036897465.1 Pelargonium australe
ATTCTCCAAAATTGAAATTCAAGAACACAAACATGAGGAAATAAATAAAACTAAATGAATATGGCGGTCGGTTCGGTTTGAGCGGTTTGAAATTTTTTCTACCGCTCAATAAACCGTTAACTGCGGTTTGGTAAAAAATTAATCCGCTATAAGTTATATTTATTTGGATTAGTGCGGTTTGGATCGGTTTGAGCGGTGCGGTTCGGTCTTTTGAACACGGTGTAGCGAAATTGTCTAAAATTAGTCTTAGGTCCTGCAGGAATATTGCTCCTTGGTTTCTACAGCTTACACTAGGGTAGCAAACCATTAGCAAAAACATGTTAATATGTTATAATTTATAGCATCATTTAAATAACTAATGACAACCAATTGATATTGATTGTATCAATATCATCACAAGTACTAGGCAAATATGGAACTGGACGGCAACTTTTGGGCTTTAGAAATATTTTCCATTTTCTTCCACAACACAACCTTTGCATAGGATCCACACAATTCAGTAATGTCTTGATTGTTCCAAAGAATCAAAATAGTTCCAATGCAAAGAAACACCCATAAATGTAAGGAAATCACATTGTCATGTACCTCTCTCCAATTCCAATCAAATAAACCAATCTCCACAGTTCACCAAAAGTCCAAAAAAAGAAGAAAAAACTATTTGTATGTACTACGAGTATCGCGTACTGTGTCTGCTATATCAGGTGTATAAGCCCGGGACTCGAGTTCATGGGACTATCTAGGCTTAATGAATAATAAACAAAGCAGGTAACTTATTTATTCTCATTTGTGCAGTAGGTACCTGAAACTAAAATCATAGGGCATTACTTGTACTAGATCCGATATAGGCTCCCTACCCTTTCTCTGGAGGCACGAAACTGCATCATTCCTGAGTTTATCGGGTACCTGCAGACATACCCAATCCAGCAATGATTCCAAGTCTTTTGCAAAGTCAAGTAGATACCAATCCAGCAGCTTGGGGATTATTAGCTTGTTCGTTCTTGAAACGCCGACTGTTGCCTGTAAATACTCTCTCTTCGCTGCTTCCAGCTCGTTTTCAACTTGAGATGCGGTGTAGACCCTTACCTTATCATTTGACAAAAAATTTACATGTCATTGGTTGAACATTGTATAGAATTCAATTCAAATGGGTCCAAAGATCAGCAGAACGACACTGGACTCAGAGTTTATAGCTTTACGTCAGCAGAACTTACAGCGGGAGAGGACCAGCTACCACATGAGAGTGCAAATGTGACCAAGGGTTCAGACCACTCCAAACCAAATGTGCTTCGTGCTTTGATTTCATCACTTCTTGCAGTTTTCGGACAAGTCTATAGACGCAATACAATAGAAACAAGCAAATGAAAGATTATTAACACATCAAGAGCAAATAGGTACAATCGTAAAATCTTAGATGAACCCACTCACAAATTTCAAATGATAAGGCAGTCTCAGAATGAAATGCTCAATGGTAATAGCATTCAGAAACTGTCCTCCCACAACTATCGTTGCCTGTATGTATCAAGCGTAGCTTGTTAGCGAACTGAAACCTAATTATCCAACTCTGGCAAGCAACCTCACAACTTTACAAATTTAGAAGTAGAATTTTACGAGATGCAGGCATTTTACCTTTTGCATCAATGCAACAACCATTTCCGGAGTGTCGGGTATCCCATTCTCTAAAAATGCCTGTAACATTGATAGAACTGTATTAGTACATTTGCTTGCTATTGCTCTTGCATCAAACTAAATATTGAGAATTTGTCTAAAAAGCCTTCCATATCTTAGATTTTAAAGTTTCAAAGTGAAATCTCAAACATATTCACGATATAGACGTCTTAGTGTCTTACATTCATCATGCATGAATTGTATGTGTTGATCCAAAACGCAAGTTTCTGCTGATGGGTAAGACCTTCCAAGCTGACAGAGGCAAGCTTCTCGAGTAGGAACCTGTATTTGTCGATAGGACAGTGTAAATGCAAAAGCCAGCACTATAAATATACAAGGGGGAAATTAAGACTCTAAGAGCTTACTTTAGTCTGTGGATCAAAAACAGAGCATTTGTGGTTCGGTTTGGATCAATTGAATTGGGTTCAATTATGCTAAGATGCTTGTAAGGACCTACATCGTTGTTTCTGATATCCGAACAAATACCATAAGGATCATGAAACTTTGTGCCTCTGTATTCTTGAGAAGCTACAGCTGATCTTTCCTTCGATGTGCTCATCCTTGTGAAAATGATACATAAACACCTCAAAATATCCTCAGATAATTTGTTTGGAGAGCAGTCAGCCTCAGACGCTTTATCGTCTGAAGAACTAGAGGAGCTCTCTAGCGATCTTTCTTGGTCTGCTAATCTCCATTCTAGCTGGATCAACAACAGCAAAATATGGACATTATATGACTGTCACAACTCACAAAGAAAAAGACCAATTGTATCGAGGAATGCAATTAAGAATCTAAGATGAACCTGTGATTTCAAAGGGTCTGAACACTTCTCCCCAGAATCATGCTTTAACGGAGACTTCTTCACTGGGGTAGTGATTCTGGAAGTTCTTTTTTCCGGAGATTGCTTATCCTTCACAGAATTGGCACACGATCGATTCTCTTTTCCTCGCTCATCTTCCAGAAGGAAAGACGAGGGATTTGGTTTCCTGGAAGCTTGTTTCCCATTCGCTATCCGGCTAGAAAAATGCCCCGTTGAATCACAAACGACATCAGAGGACAATAACCTCCTACTCGAAGTAGTTCTTGCAAGAGACGGTTGAGACCTAAACGTAGATGCAGCCGAAATGAATTCACCTTGTGGTAAAGACTTTGATCGCTCGTGTCTGGAACTTTTATTTGGGATTTGATCAATGAATTCAACTGAACTCTCCACATTTCTTTTGGATGATATGTAAACAGCTTCATGATAAAGTCCTTGCCTAAAATTCACCACTTGCTCTTCTAGCCTAACAACCTCTTCTTCTAAAACAGCCACCTCAGCAAGAAGCTCTAATGTCTACAACAAATAATATAAACTCGGGTTCAGATTGTTTTATCCCTGGTCAGAGAGATTTAACGAATGTGAACCGAATTGTACTCACATTTGGAGGTAGATAAGGAGGAAGACGAGGCAGAGCGCCGAGAGGTCTAGTGAAAGCTCTCTCTAAAGCTCTGTGGACATTCTCTTCATGCCTGAGCTTCTTCTTTAGCTTATCAACCTGTAAATTTTAAAACAAACCAACCAATCATTAAGCTGAATTCACATCATTGAAATTGTAATTGAACAACAAAACATCATTTTTTCGGGAGAAAATCGAATGAGTACATCTTGTAGTAATGCCATTTTCTTCTCTCTATTGGCTCGGCGCCGATTGGTCACAGGTTTCTCGGGACCCAGTAATTTACCTGCTCCTCCCTGAGCCTGAGTTTCCATCTTCTCCTTCTTTACAAATTCAAAACCAAAACAAACAAAACAATCCAATCCAATCCAATCAGGTGCAGTTCTGAATTTGAAGTAAAGAGATCAAAAGAGAAACTATTCGTTACTTGAGAGATGTAAAAGAGCCCAACTCAGATTTGGATCAAAAGCGCCTACTAATTTTTTTTCCAGTTCAGGAAGAGATTTCACAATCAGCAAGAACAGTAACAATTTAAATACATATAAAAACAAGCTTCTTTACATGTACAAAAAAAAAAGTATACAATATTACTATAAGAGAACAATGATGGCCAATACAATATAGCAAAACAAATTCAAATTAGTAAGTAGTTTTTTAACGAAGCCATTTTTGGCCTGATAAGCAAAATCTGAAGAAAAAAATCATTGACTACTTTTTCCAGCTCCGGAGCCTCACTTTCCCGAGAAAATAACAAAACCCATTTCAAAATTTCCATAGATAAAGCCATAGAAAAAGGAAAAAAGCAAAGAAGCTTACTTTATCACGATTTAGAGGAGCTTTCATGCTCTGAAGAGCGGGACGGACTCTGGTATTCATCTTCCTTCAAATTCGCAGGACACCCAGAATCTGCTTCAACAAATACTATCAATGAGAGATTTGTGGGTAATCAAATTGAAGAACAGAACCGACCCATCAGAGCTGAGACAAAGAGAAGGAAAAAAAGAGAAAAAAGTTCATACCTTTTTACAGAGCGGGAAAATTGAAAGCGGTGGTTGTGAGAGAGAGAGAGAGAGAGCCAGAAACAGGAACAGAAATGGCTGACTGGTTGTGGCCTTTGTGTTTGGGTTCATATATATACTATCAGTAAATGTAGTGAGAGTGGTAAAATTTATTAATTATCTGGAGAGATGTGAAACTGTAAATGAGAGCTAAACAACAAAAACACCACAGACACGGAGCAGAGGAGGAGGAAGAAGAAGACGAGAAAAAGGTCATCCAATCCCAACCCAAGAGAGCTAAACAAGTGGTCTGCAACAATTGCTTTTTAAACTAGTACAAAACCAAAACCCAGAAGCTAATTTAAACAATATTATATAAAAAAAATTACTTAAAAAACTGTGTTGAAGTGGAGAAGAAGACACAACAGATACTACTACTCTACATTACAATCTCTGCACTGATTCCACGTTCTCCATTGTTGCTTACTATAGAAGAATAATTCTGAGTTCTTGATTTGCTAATACATTTATATATATTGTAATGGTTGATTGTTTTGTTTATTGGGTTCGTGTTTTGTGAGGAGGTGAGTGAGAGGATGGCACTAGAAAAGGCATGCGAGTGTCTGTCTGGTGCTGCCATGGCGTTTTAGCTTTTTTGTGTCACTGTGTGTGTGTTTGTGAACTGTGACCACCAGCTCTCATCATGATATCAGCTACTTCTTTTTTCTTTTCTTTTTTTACTTTTCTTTTTATTCATCACTCTGCTTTATTATTACTAGTTTACATCATTATTCATTACTCTTTTTGCTTTTCTTGTCTCAAGTTTCATAACAACAATTCTAGACAAAAATTACTTAACACAAATCAAATACACCTAACTTATAATAAGACATTAGTTATACTAATAAGATGATAACACATCGTTTAAAATTATAGATATGGATATGTCGCTCCGCTCCCACAAATTCACTTGAATAAGTATTTAAATGAGGTGTCATCATCTTATTGGCTTTATTAAGTTGCAACTGATATAACTTTATATCAGTCAACTTATATTCATTTTACCCATGTAAAAAATATATAACTAAAGAAAGAGCGTAAATGTTTCACGTCGAATGTCTAATGTGTTTCATTTTATTTTGTATTCTTCTATTTCATAACATTCTTTGTTTCGATATATATTTCTCTGAAGTTTCTTGAATTACGTCACTACATCAATCAAATATATATTATTAAAAAAATCTAATTTTCTTACTATGCCCTTTTGATTATATTTGATAGTTCTTCCAAAACCCTTTCCATTATATTTAAGAAGGAAACAAAAATTAAGTTTTTTTTTTCTTAGATTACAAGTAAGCAATTTGGACAAGAAGTGATAGTACCATGTTTAAGTTAAGAGTTGTGAGTGCATGCATGTGATAATGTTCAGGCAAGGATCTGTAATGTCATTTTTAAGACAAGTACATGGGTAAGTAAGTACCAAATTACAATAAAGAGGGACCATTAATTTGTTAACGATAAAATTATCTTCATAAACATTATATCATTAACATACAGATCATGTTGACGTTGGTTCATTTTTATTACTCTAAATTAATCTACCATGCCTTGTCAATTACGCATGCTACTTAATCACTATTATTATATGATTAACTAAACTAGTTGTTAGCTACCAATGTAATTAATTTAGAAATATAAATTTCAATTTGAATAATATTTTGGTAGAAACTAAAAGAGACAAATTAAGGTAAATGGTGTGTTGTTGTTGTTGCATGAATCATAAAGAGCCATGAAAATGAGAACTGAGAAGAAACAATTGTAATCAAGGTACCTACCCACCATACTGCTTGTCTCTCTTTAATTTATGTTTAATTGTTTGTAATAAATTGACAACTACGTGATCCATCCGTCAACTCATCAATGTCTTGTATCGACATAAACCTTACCCTACGTAGTCGTTAACTAGCTTCTGCATTCTTTAATATCGCTGACACACACAATAAATCTATATATTAGAGCTCATAATCACGTTTTGTAATAGTGTTGTATTTGAATTGAGTATTCAAAACACGCACGCACGGTAACTAATTGAGTTGCAATGCTTGAATGTGAATGTAATAGTAAGTTCATCCTAATAATAATCTAAACGAATTGGTTCACGTGCACGAAGTGTTAGATCGGGTTGTGTTAACGCGATTTATATAATTACCATGGCACACAATCAACTTGCAACACATGCCAACTCTAACTAGTGTTATATCAGTCGGGTGCACAAGAAAATTTAGATTAACAAAGAACTGTAAACTTACTTTGGGATTCCAAAACTCAAATCATCAAGTGCATTTAATTTGCCTTCAAAAATGGCATTAAGAAATTGATAAAAAAAATTGCTACTTTCTGATAGAAAATAATATTAATGAATTAAAAAACAATAATAAATTTAATTGATCAAAAACTGTACTTAAAACAGTTTAAGTAGTGATAATTAGCATTTAATAGAAAGGTAACTTAAAAAGTAGACTTTGAGACATTACCAATGCAAATGATAATAACAAATAGTATAGTAAAATTGTTGTTATTAAATAGGTGCATGGATTTAATTATAAGAGTTTGCTAAGATGCACGTGACCATCTCCAGTTGTTATTCGCATGCCTACACGTGGCTCGTACGCATGCATGACCATCTTATCTCTACACAACACATGCATCTTTAATTAATTAACATCATCATAAACTAATCTCATTTGCTCTTTACCAACAACTCAATTCATGGGGATGGAGGGCTCATCATCATTTTGCCACCTTTTTGTCTCTACTTACCAAACCCATTTTAGTAATTTCATAAAAACCAGTGGTTGAACTAAAATTCATGGTGTTAATGTAATGGAGTTTTTGGTGTCCTGTAATTTGTGTATCATCATTCATAAGTAATACATGAATGTCTGTAATTAGGATAAACTATAAAGTATATTTTTACCACTAGAATACAATGTTAAGCTCACAAATTGAACAATTCTAAAGTAAAATCCATGAAAGCTCGAGTCAATAGTAAAGTAACAAGTGTCTTAAGTGGAATTAAAGAATGTACGGGTGAAACCATCACTAGCATATAATTTGATGCAGCAATTTTGTCGATGGGATCATTATTTTGATTGCTAGCTAGCAAGGAAACAGGCCATTATAATCAAGAATGTACCGGCTACCCAGAAGGGTAGAACATGTACGGTTCATGTGGTGTGTGTGTTGATCCATTTCCAGTATTCGTGGTATTCAAGATTTGATGTATGCGTGGGAGACATATATGTGCCCATCCTTCATAATGCATGTATGTATTCATCTCTACAGAGTCTGAGGTAGCTGTGACAATAATGAGATGTCTATGCCATGCGTGTGGCCACATAAATCATGCTACTCGCATACTATCTATATTCACTACCTTTCTCTACTTCATTGCACATATTAACAAATGTAACACCAATAAATTTTCTTTTTCTTTACTACACTACTCAAGAGTCGGAACAGAATTCGTACCTATGATTCGAAACTTCAAGCCTCAATGAGAAAGCGAGTACCCACTTATTGCTTGATGCTTCCTTTCTCATTTTGCTTCCTAATGTGTGCGTAGATGATGATATATTAGGCCAAAATGAATCTGAAAAAGAAAAAAAGGAACAAAAATTAGTGAAATATCACGAATAATGAAGAGAAGTCGGGTTATGGTCCAAAGTGGACATTTTCTTTTGATATGTGAGTTGTGGAGTGGTCCTAATAGTGAACATGTGAGGTGATGACCCACCACCAGGCACCATAGAATTCTGGGCTCAATGGCATTGTTAAAAGCTAAGTGGTGAGGCCAAAGCAAAAGGTGAAACAACAATTAATCAGCTATTTTTTCCTTTCGTAATAAAGGAGAGTCACATGCAAAAAGAAAAGCTTCTATATTCTCACCCCCTTCTCGTCCACTCATTTACTATTTGCAGATCCAAGTGATCTCTATAGTACTCGTGTCAACATTGCAATGGAATCATTTTTTAAGAAAACTAAATATGGACACTCGTAAGGTGACAAATTGTGCATTTTGTGACGTGAAAATGAGAATATTTAATATGCGTGAGAATCAGAGCTATCAACCGCATGTAATACTCCATATTCTATACCATAATGAAGATCTAAATAATATATATACCCTGTTTCATACGTATCCTTTAAAGTGAACTTGAATCTACAACTTCTCCTAATTTGCACCAATAATCAGCTAGCAAGACAATTTAAACAGAAATTATCAGATGTTGACACATTTAGGACACATTAGCAACTTTATTCACCTAATTACCATCAAATACAACACGAGCCAATCTAAAGAGTAAAGACAGACTCACCTGATGGGGTGTGTGTACACGTACCGCTTCAACTTCCTTGTATTTTTGTTCAAAGGTAGCTCTCAAATCTTGCACTATGCAGCCATTTTTGGATTGCAAAGAGGTCCCCCCAGTTGTTCGGCCCCATAGAAAGTAACAGTCGCCTTCTCTGCAGGCTGTAGGCATGGCCCAGCCGACGAAAGGACCACCTAGTAATTTTGCCAAATCCAACACATAAAACAGAGGAGGCGAGCTCATTGGATCCATGCACACAATTAGACCTGCTTTCAAAATTTCATATAAAACAACTAACAGCATACAATTGCCAAGTTAGAACAAAAAGGGAAAAATATAGCAAGACTTGTGTATACAAAATGATAGAGACTAGTGAAAGCAATATAGAACCAACAGATGATCGTGTCTTGTTTTCAGTCCATCCCAGTAGTTGCTGTCTTAGGAAGCCCTAATATTCACAATCATTCACCTCATAGGTAACTTCAAGCATGCTTATGGAAACAAGTTCTTGCTTTACAATTTTCTACTGTCAGTACTTCAGCAATATTTCATTTTCTCTTCTCAAATTGTCGGGTCTTTCCAGACATTGGACATCTCTTGTCAACATCAATCTCTAATCTTTGTAGCTCTATCTTCTTTCTTCATCTGTCTGCTCATTCTGTTTACATACAGTAACTGGAAGCACTTCAGTAATTAGGCGAGCAATAATGCCATAAAAGTATCGGAATTTTAACAATAAGATGAGGTTTACTGTGGCAACACAGTTTGCACCTTCCATGCTTGCAAATACCCTTTCATGGAACCATGCAAAACAGACAAATCTATTCCAAAGCTGTGTAAAACTGAAAGTCACCTCAGCCTGTGCAGGTTTACTATGAATTTAGCAAGTGCAATGCTGGAAATACTTATGAACTTTTTAGTAGACTGCTCGTATATCAAGCTTGATGAAGTACCTTTTAATCTGCACATCTCAGCAAATGTGCAGTACCTGTAATCAACAGTTAATGAACTTTTAAACAACCTCTCAGTCTACATACAATCAAACATATGGTTTTTCTCTGTATTAGTGAAGATTCTAGCCACTGCTAGAATTTAACTTAAATAAGCCTGGACAGAAATCATTTACATCTACATCTAAATTTGGAGTCCCTAAATTTCAACAAGAGTTAACAAAATCCTGGAAGAATTTTATATGCTGCAGCACCAGAATGGCCATATTTCAGAAACTGATAAATGTCAGCAGCTCTTCACGGCATAATAATATGTTCATCACATCCTCAGCTTGAATAGGTATATTAACGAAACTTAAATAATGCTTTGCACTCAATCCTTGGACTATATCTCCAGGCTATCTTGGTACTGCAAACATTCAAAACATCCTCATATGCCACATCCACAGGACCTAATAAGCCATTCACATGTTGTCTCTTGATTTTTGCACAAAAATTGGAAGGAAACCCAAAATTGCATGATACTCTAACAAGGGAGTGTGCATCAAAATAATTTGCAACATCCCATGGAAAAGAAAATGGAGAAGAATTTGCAATATTTGATATAATTCAAGTTAGATCATAGACATTTGGCTATATCATGCCAAAACGAAACCAAAAGTAAATCATTTAGGCACAAGATGGTTTATAATTTGGAACTTTGAAACATTTAGCAATGCTGGATAACAATAGAGGCATTTACATTCACAAAACAAGAGCAATAATGTCCTCAGACAAGTCAAAAGAAACATAATTGAATTATTCCATTTTATATTGATACATAATTTAATCATAAAACAGAATCTATAGAGATTTATGTATATACAAAGTTGCGATATACATCAACTGAACACATAAAAAAGTATGTCCATAATCCCAGGTAAATGCGAATGACAAATATTTTTGGTCATGAGCATGCATTTTCACATCTTTCTAAACTTAGAGTTTCTTCTGATGATTTAATTGCATTAACTACGAGCACCATTAAGAGAGTGCATGCTTATCTAATTTATATAACCAGATACCAAAATAGAGCCAGCTCAACGAGTCATTTTTTCACTTTCTTTTTTCCGATATAGAGATATATGAGTATATAATCTACTACACTACTCAGATCACTGATACCTACACCATACAAAATAGCCTAAGGTGGGAATTTCAAAGGGCTTGTATATCATTTAACCACTGGCTGACCAAGACAAACAAAAATGAATTGTAGAAGCATATTATGAATAAAAAGTTGGAGGTAGAAAGAAAAGTGACCACCCAAAATTTTAGAATTATACGAGTAGAGCAGAAATCTTGAAAGGGAACATAGCTGCAGAAGCTCAAACTTCTGTTCGCAAAAGCTTTGATATTGAAAGATAACGCCGACCAAAATGGTTAAAAGATTTCTATGTTCTTCAACTATAGTTCATTTTTTTGTATAGAACTTTTTTTCTTGTTACTTTCAGTGAAACAAAAAGAGAGAAGTATGCATGCAATAGATAATGAAAAACTTGGAGATTCAGGTATTTAAATTATTTGGTAATTTTATCATTAACCCACTTTATCGAAACAACTTACAGATCTCGGCTGAGATGTAGTTATGAGGGTTTGTGGACCCCTTACAAAGAAGCTCCTAGAGTCACTTTCTTTAGCACTGGATGAAACATCCTTTGACGAACTCTCCAAATGAAGTCCAGAAAAATGGTCTCCCCATATATCATATACATATTCATCCTTCAGACCTGGCTTTTCCTCTGGTTTTACAGTTTTCTGGCTGCAAAGTTTTGATCCAGGGGCCCGAGCATGTGGAGCAATTTTTGATGTTGAAGTTAAAAACGGTGAAGAGAGCACACTGGAAGCAGTCCTACCAACACATGGAAATGTGGCAGAAGGCAACAGAACAGGTTTACTAGCTGTGTTTCTAGGTGCAGGAGGGTGCTCCTGAGTATGAGAAAACCAATTCTTACTGCAGTCCTTAGCAGAAACCTCAGACTTCAACTTGTTTGCCTTAGAAGAAGCATGTTCAACAGGTAAATCCTTCTCAGTGTGTCCATTAGCAGCTCGCACAAACGGATTCCTCACATGTGGTTGACCTACATCTGGAGACAACGACCATGATTGTTTCGGAGGTGTTGCTGAGACGGGAGATAATGGAGATGAAGGTGTTGAATTCCCACTCTGACTACTAGAAACTTCAAATAGTTCAGGGACAGCACCCTTTCTCTTCCTGCGCTTTCTTCCCTTCTCTTTTCCAACCCTGACTGTGAGGTTACAAGGTTTTGGTGCTTCTAACATATCAAAATTCTCAACTGTTCCGGAGTTTGACAGCAAAGAAGGCAATGCTTTCACCTTTGGAACATTTGAAAGGTTGCTAGATTGACTTTGACTAACTAGACTAAGTTTCACATGCTGGCCAGTTATCAGCGGTTCTGTAACCCTACTTTGACTATTTGGACATCTTCCAAGAGATCCATGCACTGAAGCTCTATCCTCGACTGACTTCAGCAAATCATCCATTTTAGAGGACACAAATGATTTCTTGGTTTTCTCATTACAACGAACACGAGACGACTTTGTTTCACTTCTTACCATTGGGATGGAACTTTTGTCACTCTTGCACAAAGAATTCTGTGATCCCAATGCCATCACTTGGGGAAATATACAACAGAACACCAAAAACATTATGCAAACAACAAGGAAGACCACTAGGAACACTTTCTTAACTCGTACCCAGAACATAGATTTTTTACAGAGATTGAGCATGTAAGCAGGAAGACTTGCCTTCATGGGAATCACAAGCATTCCAGTAGCCAAGGACAATTCAAGATCTCTATGTACCAAAGCAGCAGAAAAATCAGTCTGGTAGGATATCAGAAACTTAATTGATTCCCCTGGTTCAAGCGCAAACCCTTTACAGGTATGCACAATAAATCCATCCAAGCCACACTTTGTGCCTGAAACTTCAATTTTTCTCACCTCTAGTGGCAAGTCTCCTGTGTTCTTGGCATACAGCTCTCTGGACACTAACTGAGAACAGGCATGAGTAGTGTCTTTCATATGAACTAACATGTCTGGAGGAGAGGCATTGAATGGAATCGGCAAATTGAGGTTAAATTCTATGCTTCGGACAGGTTCTGACCCTTCAAGTAAAGCTAGGGAAAGTGACCCCCCATTTCCCCTCAAAGATAACCACTCCACACCAGAAAGATTGTTCCTAATAATGACTGAACTTCTCCATGCACATCGCTTTGAAGGGTGAAAGAATATTGGTCCAAGAGAAGCTCTACCATGAGGTTGAACATATGCCTCTGTAAGTGCGTTTTCTGCTATTGAGAAACCGTACTTTGTTGGTTTAGTAGACTCCTTTTGATCCAAGCTACCTGAAGAGGGGGGCTGTACAAAACCATCTGGACCCCTGCATTCATCAATAATTTCTCCCGAGTTCAGGATGAGCTGCATTACAACGGGCTTTTGACTTGGATTCTTGACAGTGATCCACTTAGAACAATGAGTTCCAACCTGAATCATTGGAAATAATAATTCAGAGTCTTCGATCACAGACATGTCTCTACTGGTGCCTTGAGATTTCCAGTTTGCCAGAACCAATTCATCTGCTTCTGCTACTTCCAGTACCTTCAAAAATGACGAAAAAACATACAAGTTAGAGTGAAAGATTATCCATAAATAAAAACATAACGTAAAGCAATGTATGGAGACTGCCATGCGTAAATTGTAGTCCTCACAGAACATTATGGAAGAAATCAATAGAAGCACTCACAATATCCTACAGGGAAATTATAGAGAACAGTAACAACATAATGATGAAATCTTTTGGTTTAGTAGACCATGGTAGTGCAATGTCAGTAGGCTACAAGTAAGATCCAATCCCATTTGTTTACAAGAAACGAGTACTCTGGAAATGGAGATGAAATCTACCCCAGAACTAGCAAAGGCAGGTGCAACAAGCAAACAAAGGGAAAAACCAAAGACAAGAACAAATGAACACTATTGATAATGAGATTAAGAGTAACGGCACCAATCCAATCAAGGTATCTGCACTCAAGTTCCAGACCTTAAAATATTAAACTAAGACTTATTATCCCTAACTGCCAATCGTTAAAGCATGGGCTTAAAATATACAGCGCAAATCAACATTAAAGAAAGAAAAAAAAAAAATCAACATTAAAGATTGTCTTGTAAAAACCATAGTAGAAGGTTTATTTGTGTAAAATCTTATATTGGTGTTACAGTAACCTGTTTCTAAAGAAGTGTGATGAGTGTATCAACGCATGTTTGTGTATGTACATACGATATACCTACATAGATTCCATCTTTTAAAAACGGGTTTAATTGGACAAACATGCCACGTATCTCATCTCATGTTTAGGTTGACAGGACTTTTAGGACTTCAATAATTCTGAATGCTTACAAATTGCAGCAACAAGAGCAGAGCCAGAGCCTTGTCCTAATTCATATTGGGGACTTCAATAAAGTGGATACTAAAAAAATAAACTCAATAGAGGACAAATCCCTTTGAAGTAACAAAACCAGTTTCCAACTTCAATTTATTTAATCTCCTCTCTATCCAGAACCAAACTTCCAAATCTAAACAATAGGTTCCAACAAATCAACTCCTTTAATAATTCTGGAATCACGAAACTTCAATGGCCGATATTTGCGAGAATTTGAAATATATACATTGAAGTACAAGACAACAGCAACTTTATCTGGAGGTACCAGTTTTTCAACACATTCATGAGTAATTCAATGGGTTTTTTTTATCTACCTTATACATAAAAGCATTGGCTAAGTGTCAGACCAACAAGGATGACTCACTAAGTACACATGATCGTATTACGATCCTTAATTTTTATTTCTTCTCTCTCTTCCTCAAAAAAAATCTCCACTTCTCTTCTCTTTCCACTCCCTAAATACTTATCTACTTGCAATTCAAGAACTGTAACTGCAATAATCTACTTCATAGATAGAGGTATTATTTCAGTCTATTCAGATTTTAAATCAAATTAAAAGAAAAAATTTATATGTACAGGCGTAAAACATATGAGCAAATCCATAACAATTATAGTTCCCCACAACATGCATAATGGACAAAGAGATTACATCAGGCTATGGTAAGCAGGAAGAATCCGCAGCAGATAAAATTAGTGAAGAGCACACATACCTTGGCCTGTGATGGCAACTGCAAGCTACTTGTCAAGGACCTTGTCCTAGCATTCACTGATTCGGTCTTTCCAGATTGATGTTCATATCCAACAGATGAATTCTTTTGATGGATTGAACAAATGTTGATTATGTCCTGGCATGGAATCTCAATCTGAGGACTACTTGAGTCATTGGTCTGCACTTGTATTTTACAGTTCTTGTTTACACTGAATATTTCTGCTTGAGAATCAACTGACTCATCAGGCTGATGAATACAACTCACGGCAGCAAATTGTGTGACAGTGCCTGGAAAAAGTAGTAAGCCTTCCATGTATTTAATGTGGAGAAGCTTTGACTCTGCAACTTCATTAACCTTGACAACATTCAACAGGTAAGGAGCACTATTTCTCAGAGAGATGGCAACAACAACAGTGTCGCTGAGATAAAATGGAACTAGTGCCTCAATAGATACTGTAACTGGACCAACAAGATCATTGTAGGTTGCTTTTCCATTCAGTTGACCTTCAAGAGGAACCATAACTGTTTCAGACTTGTCTTGTGAAGACCTCAGTAACCGCATGCAAAAAACACCAATGATTTTTCCTTCAGACTCGACAGAGTCGACAGAGAAGTCCAGTTCTACAATATTTTCAGAGCCTTGGGGACCTATCTCCCAGCTTTTATGAGGCCTCATTGCCAGCACCGGTAAACCAACTTGACCATTGTTCACGATCAGCCACTCCTTGTCACTTGGCAAACCAAGTTTATCAGAGTACTGAAATTTTTCTACACTACAACTTGCTTCTGAGTAATGGGAGGTATTTCCTGAAGAAACTGATATCCATGCAGTAACTTCCTCCACATAGAGGGTTTCATCCAACGGATTGGACAAAGACAAATTCTTCATCCACCTTCCATTGTAAGTCTCACCTGGGCCGGCTAAAGGCTGAATACCATAAGGAGACTCTGTGGCAAAGCCTTTAGCCTGAATCAAGAAACCACCAAAGCTTGTCTGCAATATAAGCTGAGCCGAGGATGAGCCCAACAATCTAGGCAAGAACACAAAACAAACTGAAGCTACTTCTCCAGGCATAAGCAAAACCTCACTAAAATTGCACGGATAGAACTGAACGTCAGTACTAAATGGTTCATATATATGTAAATTGCTGTCACTATCAGTATTTTCCACAGTTAAGAAAGCTACAGAAGGAAAATATAAATATTCTTGTCCCCAATCCAGAACAGGAGGGGTAATTTCAATATGCGGTGATGAAGAACCATCATGAGAAATTGATTTCATCGACTCAGATTCCTTGGTTCCCATAAACCCTGTGCTCTTGTGATTAACCAAAGGTCCTTTGCAGGAAGAAAGGTCGTAATGATTAGCAGCATTTTCTGGAATGGATGATAATTCATCACTACCCTCTCTGAAGTTCAGCGAACAAGAAAGAGTCCTTCCGTTAAACAAACCAAACAGTCCACGATCCAACGACCAGCTCAAGTTACTAGCCGGCCTAATAGATTGAGCTGATCCTCCTGACAGTATACGATCAGACTGACTCCCAGAAACTTCTGAACCAACTGCTTCAAATGCATGCTCTTTAGATGGAAAACCAGGTAAAGTTGAAGGGAAGCAGAAAGAAACAGAACTGGTACAGACATTCTCCACACTTTGGTCATTCATTGGATGTTTATAGCCCAAACTAATACCACCTAAATATATGTCACTCAAAACCATATCGTAATTGTCCTTACATGACCAGCATGCATCTTCCGCTGATCCTGGGATCTCCCCAAAAGAAGGTCCGAATGAGGCAAGGAGAAGAAAAACAAATGGTAGGACCGCAATGACACGAAATGCTTGGGCTGCATGATTCAGTCCCCTGAATAAATTACCAAATGAAATAGCATGCATGTTAGGAGCAATTCACACTGTATAGTTAAATTGGCAAAAAAAAAAAAAAACATATGTATAAGCAAAAGACATCTATAAACCGAGAGAAACTCCGGAAATAATTCATTATTGGAAACAGAACAAGAATTTAGCATAACTGACAGTAACAATTGGATCAACAGAGTTGACTTACCCTTCTCTTCAAGACCCAGAAAAAGATTTCATTTTCCTTCTCTCCCCCAATTTACTGAACAACTAAACATGGTTGAGCACAACAAACCAAAAGGAGGGGAGAAAAACGAAGCATAGATTATAAAAAGAAACAAACAAAATGCCGAAGAAAAAGAAATGGAATAAAGAGAAGTAGGTCCAACCAGCAACAACATTATAATTGTTCATGATGATTAAATATTCAAATTAACTTTAACCCAGTTCTAAGCCGTTAGATTTACTACTCCAGTAATGAACTGGAACAACAACAAAAAATCCTTTCTTTCCATAGAACGTGGAAACAAGTCGTATCCACGTCACTAAATCAGGCATTAAACCCTCGTAAATCAATTACCACTTATAGAATCAACAAACCGCTCAATCAATTCACAACCGGAGACGCTTCACAAAGCTACAAAAAGCATCAAATTTGGGTCATCGAAACCAAACATGTCGATATTTCCAAAACCAAACTCGCTTTTTGCTCCAAAACTTACCAAGATAAACTAAACTAACCAGTTACCAAAAACAGCCATTTTCCGAACAAAACATCAACAACCGAGTAATCAGAAGCAAAACAGCTCACAAAAATGAAGAGAAGAAAAAAAGAATCCATCAAAGCTCCGATAACAAAGAAAATAGAGCACAGGACAATGAGAACCCATATATGAAAGAGGAACAAAGAAGTAAACGAAGCAAAAAAAAAAAATCGATTTTTTTCACCCCGGAAGCTTGAAAACGGTGCAAGAACATGAAAAAGAATGAAATAACTAGATAGTAGAGAGCAGGGAGTTACCGGAGACAGAGCAGCGAGAAAAGCTGCTGTGAAGCTTTGATCATCCTTATGCTTCCAAGCTCCATGTCTGAAGAACAGCACACATAATCTGAGGTTGATGATGGATTTTTAGGGTTTAGTTTGGATTTTCAGGGCCGGAAAATGCTTTTGAACAGAAGCACACCTGATAGCAGCAAATGAATGGCCTCAAGGTTGAGAGAGAGAGAGAGAACCAAACATGACTGAAAACTATGAGAGAAGAAAGGAGCCCACAAAACAAATAATAATACCTTCTCTTACTTCTAGCCCCCTCAATTACTAAACTACCCTTGTCATATTTTACCCCTTCTCATTTTTGAAATAAGAAATGTAACGATGAAATCAGTCGCGCGTGCAATGTAACCGAAACATGATACTCGATTGGTGGATGACACATACGTGCACAATTCATCAATAAATCGGAGATATGTGGTCAATGGAAGGACGGTATGGTAACTGTGGAAAGAGGGCGAAAATAACAAAATACTAGTGGCAAATTATCAGTTACTCGTAACAAGTCACGACCATTGATATAACAACACGTGCACGTAACTATTTGCATATATGCTAGCCAGCATGCAATTTTTCATGTGAGTCAACTGTTGTTTATGAAACTGAAAAATGAACGGTGAGATGATATATAACGACATAAAGGGCAATAATGTAATATGAATAATAATATCTCATTGTGAAATGACCGTGGAGGATGCGTGTGAAACTTCACCAACACAAATAGTGTGAAAAACGTGCTTACACATGCAGAATCACATTTATAAGTATAACTGACAACTGATTCAAAATTTTCTAATTTCAATCAATTTACACAAATAACAAATAAAACATAAATAATAGATAAGAATGAATTGATATAGAAAAAAAAATGTTATACAAGTGTTAACTAGCTGTAAAACACTGTGGTCATTAAGTAATTTATGACACGTGTATGCACATACGGTGGGCTGCGTTCATAACATTAATTGGCAGAATAATCAGAACGTGTTACTAATAAAGTTTAGAGATCACGAAAAGTGTAACAAAATGGTGAGAAAGAATATAGGGCAATGCAACTTTCTACACCTACAGTACATATGTAAGTGTAGTTTTGATTAATAATTCAATTTCATCCATTGAATACCTAAGTTTTCAAAGTACAAATAAAAGAAAATTAGTGAATAGTGAGCAAGAATATTTTGTGACAACAAAAGAAAACAATTAGTGCGAACAAGCATAAAGATGAATGATTATTCTTTTGAAAATACAAACTTTAAATACATGTGAAATATCAATATTAATGAATATTGATATAGGATCGTACATGTATATGTGGTAGATTATTTATATAAGTATAATTAGAAATATAATAAAGACTATGCATATTATAACGAAAATTTGTAAATAATATCCGTTGAATTGTGGTCAAACAAGAGTTTCAATTGAACATCGACATTACTAACAATCATTGTATTAACAAAACACACTAACAAGTCTAATTAAGAAACAAATAACAATATTTAAGATGCATTAGAAATGTGAAGTCAAATAAAAATAATGAGTAGGTTTGAAAATAGATGCTAAAACAAAGGGCACAACGGTAAATAGGCAGCAATATCAAGTGAGGTTGTGAGTGGAAGTACGAAGACTTTGGGGTTAGCTTTAATTTATAAAAAATAAAGTTTTTGGTGCATGACGGACTGAGACACTCCCTTGTGCTTATTTAGTAATTGGTGCATGACACATAATATTAAATGTGTGAAAGTACCATTATGCCCCTCGAACCTGTTTGCAGTGGCCGAGGACGGTGGCCTGAAAAGGCTCGTAGTGGTGGCTCCAGCCTCGAAAACACCGCGCAGCTGGGCTCGGCTCTCCAGATTTGGGAATTTGGGACGCACCAACCTTGTCCCCGAGATCTTATTAGGAAGGGCATTTTCGAAATAAAAAGTCGGA
>JAYMTH010000603.1:0-19470 GCA_036897465.1 Pelargonium australe
AAAAACCCATTTATTTTACTATTTATTTTATATATTTTAACAAATATTTTCAATATTTCTTGGTTTCTTCTCCTTTGCTTCTTCTGCGGAATCCATCTCTCATGGCTTCACCAGTAATCCATCTCTCCATTCTCTCTCTAAAAACCTTCTCTTTCTCTCTCTAGAACACGCCTTTCTTCTCTCATCTCTCGATATCGACGAAACCGATTCTACATTGCCGATCGACTTCAGATCGATTCTCCTGAACGGTGAGTTCGTCTTCTGTGGATCATTCGTTCGCCGAATTTTTAGTCTATTTTTGCACATAGTTTTATGATTTTACGGTTTCAGCTCGGTTGTTGTCTCTTCGAGCTGCAATCCATGTCCTGAATTGGAATGCAGTTCCAAGTCTTCGGGAAGTATGTGAAAATATGATTTTTTTTTTTTTTTTGGTTTATTTTGCTTAAGGCTTAATTAATGGCTAAGAATGAAATTATGAGCAGATGATTTTTTTTTCCCTTTATGTTAAGTCTTTAATTGATTTTAGCTTTTAATTTTGAGTTTCGAGTGGTTTTGTTTAGCTGTAGGCACTAGCCTGGATAAATGAGAGTTGTTTGATTAGGCTTTGGGTCGGCTTTATTGTTCCAAAGTTATGAGATTTGCAATTGATGTAATGAACTATTTGGGTTATTGGATTTGATTCGAGCTTCTTCTTTTTGAAGTTATGAACTTCTCCAAGAGTGTTCATATTTGTATTGGGTGCAAAAATATGTTCACCAGTCAAATAACATCAATAATAATTACTACTTTGCTTTTCTTGCCGAAGAAGGTCAATCGTTTTGGTTTAGAAAGTTAGAGGGTAATTTCTTTATGTTAGTATTACTTATGCGATTTTATCCCATAAATAAGTTTTTGTATCATGCTGGCGCGATAACCAACTCCTACCTAACCTGGAATTCTCATTGAGCTAATAAAGGTGGGGTTTTTGTATTGAAAATCAATCAACATATATGGAAAAATTGAACTACAAGCTCCTGAGGATCATACAGCATGATAAAACAACATGAAATTGAACTACAAGCTGCTCCAAGTGCTCTGAATTTCATAGTAGTAGAACAAAATAATAAAACAACATGAAAGTTAAGGCAAAATTCTGTCCTTTTATTCCATTTCCTCTTCAATCATACAAGTTTTACGGGTGATTTAATTTATTTACTATGTTGGTCAGTTTTAGTTTCTGTGATGGTGGATTTGGTATGTCAGAATTCTATTAATTATATTCCCTTTTTACAGGTTGGTTGCTGTAGGCTTAAATAGATCGGTCATCCTTTCAATTGAACATAAAGCAATGACTTGACGTGTTCAACGCTTGCACAGATGGGGTTGTAGGAGAAGTCTTTTGTAGTGGTTGTTTGTAGATGATACCAGCCAGTTGCAGCTTCTAGAGGCTGCATATAAGCATGTTGATAATATTCTGGCCTATGTTCAACGATTCGTACCATGAAAAGTGGGTTTTGCACTACATCGTACATCTCTTGCTACAGTTTAGCAGTAAATCACATCAGCAAGCCGGAGATAAACATTGTACTGAAAGTATAGACTCCTCGATTTGGATGTTGTTAGAGGTCCATTGAGAATCTGTTAATAATAAGTTCCCGTGCATTATAATCATGGAAAGGTAAGTTGGTTGCCTTAATTAAATTCAGATTTTTGTTTTATGAGGCGTTCTGTTCTTTTTATACCATTTGTTCTATATTCTCTCCAGATATAAACTTTTGGAAGAGCTAGGAGATGGTACCTGTGGTAGCGTATATAAGGCACTCAATATAGAAACATATGAAATTGTTGCTGTCAAGAAGATGAAAAGAAAGTTTTATTTCTGGGAAGAATGCATAAACCTACGAGAAGTTAAGGTTTGTGCGGTGGTACTCCTTGAATTGTTGAATATGTGGACTTCCTGAGTCTTTCATTTTAATGTTGTTAGTATTTGTAGTGATTCTAATACATGCTTAAAAACACAAGATCTTTTACTATGCAGCTAAGCCCTTGATTGATACACCATTTTCTTCTGCAGGCACTTCGTAAATTGAACCATCCAAATGTCATTAAATTGAAGGAGGTTGTCAGGGATAACAATGAATTGTTTTTCATTTTTGATTACATGGTGAGGGCCTAAATTTGAAAATCGTTACTTTGTTTTAGTCCCTATTATTATTATTATTTTTTTTTTAACATTATCTTTGAGTTTTTTTAACTTTCACTAAATGCATGATACTGAACCAGAGAGTATTAGGGCCATATGTATAGAATAGAACTTAATTAAACCGCCATTGATGCATGCACTATCTTGATCACTTTTACCAATATTTCTAATAATGTTTCCCAATTTGGAAATGTAACTAATGACTGATCAAATTTTATTTATTTATTTTTTTTTTTTTGACAAATGAATTGTTCTTCTTGAAATGCTGTTGCATATTTGAAAATTTGACACATTTTGAAACTCTATTTGTTGCTATAGTAAGTCACATACTGATGTTTAGTTTATTTCCTATGAACAAGCCAGTACTAAATCCACTGAATAGGCAGTAGGAGGTAAAACTCGTTGAGTTCAAAGTTCTCATTCATCACATCAGTATCTGGTTCATTATTTCTTTTCTCCAATGAAAGGTTTTCCGATAATACATTGCTTATTTGAGTGAATACTTGATTTCAAATAATCTTTCCAGGAATTTAATCTCTACCAAATAATGAGAGAACGGCAGAGACCCTTTTCAGAGGAAGAGATACGGAACTATATGTCGCAGGTGCTGCAAGGACTTGCTCACATGCATCAAAATGGATATTTTCACAGGGATTTAAAACCTGGTAAATTTTAACTTTCATAGTCTCTTGTGCATGCCGTTTCTTTTTTCTTGATGGTTTATTTGCTGGATATTTCTTTTCAGTTTATGGAACAAATGTTTAGTTGAATTTTTTTTCTTCCATGCAGAGAATTTGCTGGTGACTAATGATGTTCTTAAGATTGCTGACTTTGGACTTGCTAGAGAAGTGTCATCCATGCCTCCTTATACTGAATATGTTTCCACACGGTGGTAAGTCATTGTCTATCATTTTATTTTAGTTCTTTTTTTTCCCTCTTTGCAGATGTGTGTTCTATGTTTCCAATACTTCATCAAGTTAACCTATCAAATAAAAAATTCACATGTTACGGGTTGGTTCAACATGTAATCTAGGTATCGAGCACCGGAAGTCTTGTTGCAGTCTTCATCATATACACCTGCAATAGGTATGCAGTTTTGATTTCTTGTTTTGCTTTTGAACTTTGGGTTTTGGCTGCTGCTTTTCCTCTTATCATGTAAGGTAGCAGACATATTCCTCCCACTTCAATGTGTAGGAAAATTAAAATCCACACCTAGCTGAATATAAATAATGACCATATATTGCTACAGTTCTGAAGTATAAGAATATCTGCGATACAAGTTGTTGATGATGTTATTTTACAACATCTATAAGATTATAACAAGAACTAAGCCATTTCCCGAAAAGTGTAGTTGATGGATAAATGGATCAGTTAGCAAAACTCCTTGGGTTCTTCTACTCATATTCACCCCTCCTCTCTGCCTTATCTGATGTTGTCTTATCCATTAAGTCATGCGTTAGCATGTCTATGGATTTGGTAAGTGCCAATAAAAAAAAATGGTAATCATTATTTGAAACTATGGTGAAATAACTAGAAAGTGAAATCTGGGGTATATGGCAGTATATATTTGTATTGTCCTATGTTGCTTTTACTCATTGAATGATGACTAACAATGAAAGTCCATGCAGACATGTGGGCAGTTGGCGCAATACTGGCTGAGCTTTTCACTTTGTCCCCTATTTTTCCTGGTGAAAGGTGATTACTTCTCCCATCATCTCTCCTAAACATGCATGAATAGATAATTGTACATGTTTTAGTTAGATGATAATATCATGAGAAAAATAATGAGTTATCACATAAACCCTTGACTCTGCATGTGAGTCCTTGCTTTTACTTAACTTACCTACCATTGAGGTTGGAACATATAATTCATTCTCTTGTGCCATTGTTTGACACATTGAGTGAAATGGAAGATGAGAGAAGGGCGATCTCTTAATGATTCTTATTAACCTTTGTTGTTTCATTTGTTTTGCTTGAATAGCTTATTTCTATATATACTGATACAATTACAAATAAGCATACATAGTTGACTGCTTTTATACATTTTTTTTTCTTCCTGTTAAAGAGAATAAATTGTTTCTTCCATGTGTAGTGAAATGGATCAGTTGTACAAGATATGCTGTATTCTAGGCGCACCTGATTGGGCTTCTTTCCCTGGAGCAACAAATATCTCCCGATTAATCAGTATTAGCTATTCAGAGGTTAGCTATTTTAAGAGATAGATACTTTGCTTTCCTATTCTTGACTTTTCTCTGCTGACTTTATTCTGTTATCTTTTGCTAGATTTTGCCAGCCAACCTTTCTGATATCATTCCTAATGCTAGTTCAGAAGCTATTGATTTGATAGCGGTGGGTAGTTTTGAATAAAATTATCATTTATTGATCTTTTAAATAAATATTTTTTTCTTAAAAAGATTTCATTAATATTCATTGTGTTGTGACATAATTTTCTTATACTCTCTTTACCATTCACAGCGACTATGTTCATGGGACCCATTAAAGAGGCCAACTGCAGAACAAGCCTTGCAACACCCATTTTTCCATGTAATACATGTTCATAGATTGGATTTGTGCTTTATTATCATATTTATATCAGATTTCTAACTTATCCTGAATAGGTGGACATGTGGGATCCTTACTCGTTCAATGATCCTCTTGAGCTCAAGCTTAATAACATGGGTGAGTTTTCTGAATACTGCTTCTGGTTTTTTAAATTACACGATTCATTGTCTTATTCTATTCATTTTCCGAATTTAGTGTATAATTTTCTCCTACACATTCCTCAGGTGCAGAGCCAAATCTTGAGTTAAATTTATGGGACTTTGACACCGAACCTGATGACTGCTTTCTTGGATTGACATTGGCGGTGAAACCCAGTGTTTCAGACATAGGTAAATAATTATGTGCCTCTGGCGTTTAGTAATTCTGCAAATTTGTACTTCTTGATGTGTAAGGGGATGGGTATGGGGCAGGTTGTCTGTCTCCCCATGTTAACTTGCTGAATTAACATCTCATGTGTAGGATAATTTTTTTTAGAGGTATCATGTATCTTTAGGACTATGCATAACGTCTGAAACCATATTGCCGTTTCCAACCCAATTTTACTTCTTTTTCTGTCTTATCTTGGTTGGTTTAAGATTTTGGACCTTGTCTCCCTCACTATGCTTTGGACACCCTTCTTTCATGGAAACATTGTTTATCACTGCCATCAGTGACATGGCTCTATGTATGGGTTTTAAAACTATGTTTGTCCCATTGGATAAAGCTCATTGAACGTATCATTTCCTCTAAAAATAGTTTTGTTCTTTATAATGGTTCAGGATACATCATCGAGTGATTGCATTTAATGAGCTGTCACCAACAAGTCATTTGATCATTATTGCATTTCTTATGCACACTTACATATGGTTGTTGTCTGTTCTTTGGAAATATTTTATTTTCTTGCTTCAAGAGAATGGTCAGGGTGTTAGTGTCCTTGTAATTGGTCTGTACTGTACTCTGTACATTTGTGACAGTGATGTCTTCCATTTTGCCCGAATGAGATGATGTTAAACTGAAACTAAGCTTCATGTGAGTTAATTAGTATTCTTTGTATAACTTTACCATCAAGATTTCAACATTTGGTAATAAGCTCTGATTCTTCTCTTCTTTTTATCATTATCCAATAATGACCTCTTTTAAAGGGCAAAGTTGTCTTAAGATTCTACGAATCCTTACCATTTAGGAATGTTCTGCATTTCTTGCTCAATTATTTTTATTTGGTTTTCAAGATTTTGCACTTAATCTTTTATGATGGTAATAAATCCCACACTTAACTGACCATTAAATTTTTCCTGCAGAGGTTGTCCACAATGTATCTCAGGGTATGAGAGAGGTAAGTTGGTTTGGCTCCATTCAGAGATGCTCTTATTACATTTCCTTAAATTTGAAATAAATCGCTTTAACTTTCTGAAACCCCACTAATATCACAATGCAGGATATACTGTTTTGCTCTGGTTTTAAAGACCGTTCAGATCAGTCAGGTATTTTCTTACCCTTTTAGTATCCATTGGTTCTCATGTGTGCACGTGTGTGCGAGCAAATGTATTTATTCAATTATTACATGTTAAGAAAGTTTTACTGGGAATCAATGTATCCTGTGGCAAATCTCATTTTAGTATGGATTAAAACATGTCCAAAAATGTGTATCAGCAAAATATGTACAGTGAGCACTATTTATCCTCAGTTTTGTGCTTTGCACTAACTAGTTATGCGTACCTGTGTTCCAGTTTTTTGGTCACTTCTTCCTCCCGATCGAAATGGAATGTGCCCACCAGTTGAATCTTCCTTGTCGTTGTCATTCAGGTCAGTTCTTTATCATCATTATTTATTCTTGGTACAAATGCCAACTATATGGAATGTAACATGGTCTCGTGCTCATATTTCCATGCAGTTCAATTCAGCATCCGTCTATCGGAGTTCCACAATCAGCTGGAATGGCTATTGCTTCTCTGCAGCCTAATATCTTAGATCGTCCATTGTTGGCTATGTCCTCGCCTCTTCAGCATGGTCAATACCTTTGAGCGATTAGTCGGAACCTAATAAAGAAAGCCTGTAAATTGCCTGTAATTTTAATTTTGATTCTCTTACTTGCATGTATAGTATTGCCATAGACTCATAGCTCAGTTACTGTTATATGCAACTACAAGCAATTTTTAAGGAGCACAAGTCATTTGATGTATATTTTCACCAAAAGTAGAGCATTCATTTCTTTAGTAAATTATGACATTTTCTTTGTTTTTCAATGTGAGTACATTAATTGTCTCGAGCAAATGAAAGTGCAGTAGCTGGGGTCACTAATTTCACATATTTCCTAAAATGGAAACAAGTTATTGTACTATAATCCACCTTTCAAAGAGTGGCGCGGTGCGTGGGATATGCGTTTACGAGTGCAATTTTACTACTGTTTTTGTTGAGAGACTATTTCTCTAATTCAAACTTGTCACTTATTTGAAGAACTTTACTGTTGTTTTTGCTGAGAGATTGTTTCCTTATCTATTGTTTGTTGAGAGACCGTATTTCTGATATAAACTCTCTTATGATAACAAAGCTCGACTACAGAGTTGTGAGGTTTAGACTTATCAAGGTTGGTTTCGAGGGAATATTCCAACTCAGTGGTGAAAAGACAACCCTAGTATATGGGCGGCGCTATTGAACGACTTGTCTGACTTGTAGGTACAAGGAGACACATGAAAAGCAAAACAAGGCCTATTTCATGGCAACAAATGACTTGAGATTCTTGACCGTAATCTGTTCATGACAGATACAATGCTTTGCTTTCCAGATATTAACCTTATTTGCTGGAAACACCCAATGTTTGTTTGCCCTAAAAACAGTGCTGGAAAGGAATCTTTGGTTTGTGTGTGGTTCTTGTATAACCATACATTTCCACATGCATTTGGTATATGAATTGCTTTATTGATTCTCAATCTCAACTTGAAGCATGATGGGCCAAGCGGTTGATACGTTTTAGATTAGAAACACTGGCCTGCTTTCACTCGCTTAAAAAAAAAAAAAAAAAAAAAAAAAAAAAAAAAAAAAATCTCAACTTGAACTTATTCATTTTATATCCATATTTTTGTGGATATTTCACATCTATATCATAATTTACATAATCATGTTATTTGATTCTGAATTTTTTGAAAAATTACTTATCAAATCAACTAAGATTTTCAATATCATTATTATGATTACTTTAGGAATAAAAAAGTGAATTATTGAAATATTGTGCAATATCTTACTGGTCGAACACTTTTGCGCTAAAGCTATACGATTTCTCGGAACATGTATTGGTAAGGAAACGTTTTGCCTTATGGGAAAGTTCCCGTGCAACCAACGGTGGATGAAAGGGTAGCGTAGATCCAAATTACTCTTAAAAAATTTCCCAAGTGCATTTTCCCATTTTTGGTTGTCAATTATTGTGTGATCTTGCAAAATCATACAATTGCACATGCATGTGTTATGGGGATATATATGTTGTATTGATTCCAAACTTGACCATCCTTTTCTATTCTATTTAGATCCACATTTTCCATAATTCAAATAATTCCCATTTCAATTGTATTTGTACATACATTAAGAGAAAAATATCCATAGATGCATTGAACCAACCAATAACATGAAACATACCACTTAATTTAGTTAATAAGAGAGTAATTTCAATCAAGCAATTGCAATTTTGATGAATTAAAATTAAGGATGGATTGATTCTTTTGTCGAGTTATTCTAATTCTTTTCAACCACTCGATTACTTGTTTGTTATGAATAAAATACAATACAAATTGAGCTTAATCTATCATTATAATTAACACAATATGTGAGCATTAATGGTAAGTGACACATAATTGTGAATCTATACTTTGAATATCAACCACATATTACATGGACTAGTAACATAAAGTTTATATTTTTCTTCTTTTCTATAAGCTCTACTACTTGACCATCTTTTCTTGAAATTTGACATAGTTGTGTTGAGAGAGGGTAAAAAGGGGACCATCATTCATCTTATCTTTGCTCTCCTCTTATTCTCATGTCTGGATTCTTCTGTAAACACAAGTTTCTCTCTCCTATCCCTTAACCCTTATAAATACACCTCTCTCTCCTCCTATATATTTTCTCTTCCCTTTTGGGGGTTTCTTTGGGAGAGACTTGAGAATAATCAGAGAGAGACCCTTTTCTCAAAACACCATTTTTTTTTTCAAGAAGATCTGAATCAACAAATACATATACACACACAAACAAGGAAGACATATTTATTTACAGAGAGAGAAGCAACTCTCTGGTGATACCCAAATACAAAGACTCTCTCTTTCTTCTTCTTCCTTTGAGATCTTGTCATCTCATACAATGTCTACTCTCTACCCTTTCAGGATTTAAAACCAAACCCATATCAACTTTCCTTCTCTGCTTTCTCTCTTCCTCTTTTTTTCCTGGAAATTTGTTGCCACACTGAAAGGTTTCAATCTCATTCTGAAAATCTCTTGCTCTTTTGGGAATTTTTTCTTATTTCTGAATAAATAATAAAAATCTCACCTTTGCATGTGTTTGTATTTGGGTTCTTCCGGAATTTGTGTTTTGTGTTTAGAAAGTGGGCGTCTTTTTGTTGGTTGGAATTTTCTAGGGTTTGCACGGATCTCCATTGGGATCAACCCTATTTGTGGTTTTTATACTTCTAGGGTTATGATCAGAAGGTATACTGATTGTATATAAGAGCTTGGGATTGAATTCTATAGCTGGTTTTCAATATTTAACCTGCAATTTGAGATTGTTGGTTCAGTAGCTGTGGTTGTGGTTTTCAGTCTGTGCATTATATCTGGGGAAAAAGTGATTTTGAGAATTGTTCTTGAGTGTACATGCTTTGGAATATCTAATAGGTGGTGTTGATTAGTAGCTGAGGATTTCTTCATCTGAAGGTTATGATCTGTTTGCTTTGTTGTATAAGTTGTGGTGTTTGTAGCCAGGCAGTGATCCTGACATTGGTTTTTGCTAATGAGCAGGTGAAAGTTCTATTGTTTGGACAGAGAGGATCAGATTGCCTTTGAACTACTACATTTGTGGACAATATCATTTGGTTGAAGTAGCTAGATTGGATTTCCAGTTATCCTTCTAAGAAAAGTGTTTCGGAGTTTACTACTGAAGAATTTGGCATTCCAGGTTGTGGATTTGTGTTGATTATTTGATAGATTTTGTGAGATCCCTGGGAGTAGTTTGTAATTGGAGAGAATTTTGGATACAGGGTTTCATAAGTTGCTGGTTTGAGTGATAAGTTGTAAGAACATGGAGTGAAATTCAAGCTGGAAATGAATGCGGGGACATGGTGCATGGACAGGAGCATAGTTTCTGGTCTGTTCCTGTGTTGGAACAAAGAAACTGGATACTAGGAAAAGCAGTTTTGTTGGTGGAAGCATCCCACTTGGCTGATTACTGCATCGCGTGCAATGTCTCGCTGCTTTCCATTTCCTCCTCCAGGATATGAAAAGAAGGCTAGAACTGATGATACGGACTTATTGACAAAGGTTTATATTCATCTTTTCAGTTAACTACTATTGTTAGCCTCAATTAGGTTCTTTGTATGGTGAAATGTAACATTTGGTGATGTGTGATAACTACGGAAAAGTGTGCAAAAGGGATTTGAACCTCAATATCAAGTCATGAAAAAGGAAGTAATTTCTAAATGAGTAAGGTAATATAATTTTGGGAAATTAAGACAAAAACAGATAAAAAGGACTTCATTTGAAGCATAATAACACTAGAAGAGGGAAGTGTCGTGAAGGGTATATAAGCGAATGATATGGAGAAAATGTTAATAAATTTCAAAATGATTGGCTTGAGAAAGAACGACTGCTTTGTGAATCATAAATTCTGGACTTCCTCGTTCTGTTATGCTAAGATTTTAGGTTACAACCTACTTTTATGCTGCCTATGAGATCACTTTTACTATATGTCTATCCAAACCCTCGTAAACTTTATTAGGTGCCAAATTTTGGGTAGTGGTTGTATGTATCTAATCTTGAATTTGGAAGGTAGGAATAACCCAACCTCGAGCTTCTTTAGAGACAATATGAGTAGATCTCTTCCAAAACCCTATCTCGAAAAGGGTAAACCATGTTAAATTTCATTATTCTCTCATTACATAATTGTTCATTCATGTTTATGTAATATCTGTCTCTTCTGCAACTGTCTGTGTTGTTACTATTCAAATATTGCTTTAGAGGATTCATTAAAAATCCAGCAATTTCTTTTGACTCATACTTTGTTGGATGTTGTATGAAGTTTCTATTCATAAGAGATATCTCATGCTACTCAAATTCCAGAAATGTTTGAAAAGATAGTTTCTTTTTGCATCTGTAATATCTAGCTACCTCTATATAATGATAAATGTAGGTATGTTGTTATTTTCGATATTCTGGTTTTAAGGGTGGGTGTTGTTTGATTATTTACGGGGTCTGATAGCAAAAATCCTTCATATCTCTACAGATAACCTCTGTATTATGAAAGTAGTACTCAATTAATAAGGCTTGGATAAATAGGAATTGAAACTGAAAATGGATTCTTCCAATCTTTCATTCTTGGGGAGTTGTCTATTAAAATTATCCCATCACATCAAAATACAGTTGACATTGAAGCAAAACCGAATAGGTGAACTTATCATTTTATCACCTTAAAATATATATAAAACGAATTACTATTGTATAGCATGTCGACTCCTTGTAGCCTGTGAAACCTGGCTAAGCCTTGCCATTGAAGCCCATTGAACTTTTGTTGAATTATTTCTTATTCAATTATGTTTAAGAATTTCATGATTGAAGTCAAACATCTTGTGTTTAGTGATGGGGCTGTCAGGGTCTTGACTGGATTTTATTGGAGATAAACATTTACTCCAGATACCAGAATCAAGTAATTTTGTTTGTTTTTGTTACAATCTTCATTGACTTTTGATTCTGCCAACTACAATTTGAGGGTAGAATGAAAAAAGGAATCTTGGAGTTGTTGTTTTGTGAATGTTAAATTCATAATTTTCACTTGTTTTGAAAAAGAGGTATTGGACGTGATTCTACATCTCTCTCTCTCTCTCTCTCTCTCTCTCTCTCGTGTTGCTTCTCAATATATATAACTATGTTCTGTTACTTTGTCATGAAAATTAAGGTAATCTGACATGCCTATTTGACCTAAAATAGTTATTCTCTCTCCTCTGCTGTTTTGAGAATTTGGTCCTTGTTTTTATCTTAATTGATAACATTCTTTGCATGACATGAAGAGTTAAGGTAATCTTCTATATGATCTTATAGATTTGGAGCATGAGCAGAAGAATCTACATTAAAGCATATTAGATCTAAATTTGTCTACATGTCAGTTTCATGTGGAACTAGTAATATTGCTGTCAGCTTTCCATGAAAACACTTACAATTTTTGTAAATGCAATAACGTGTTATACATACAGTTAGTCCATGGTATAGTTAAATTGCACTTTACACTGTCCTTTTTTTCTTGTGGATATGTCCAATTGATTAGGCAGGCAAGTGTTCTGTGTAATAGTGCCAAATATTGTCTTTGGAAATAGAAAAAAAGAAGTGATATTGCTTAAATAGGACATCATAGGACCTTAGAAGTGTTGGTTGGAAGTTTTGGCTCACTGGCGTTCCGGTATCTGGAACGAATGTTCCAGAACAGGAATCGCACCTTACTCAATGATTTGTGGCAGGTATGGTTGGTCTTTGATATTATCTGCTACCAACTTAAGCATGCATTGCGGATGCTCCCTTCTGTCATGTTATTTGGGTGGGCAGTTGCGTTGCTAATATATTGATGATAGT
Source organism: Pelargonium australe (assembly GCA_036897465.1). Lineage (NCBI taxonomy): Eukaryota > Viridiplantae > Streptophyta > Magnoliopsida > Geraniales > Geraniaceae > Pelargonium > Pelargonium australe. The sequence goes on from JAYMTH010000603.1 coordinate 12,535, forward strand.
TACACTTTTAATCTTGTGATGCGAGCCTCTGGGTTGACATGAACCTTGATGCCAGGAAGAAACTTGCTATTTGCTTTTAAACAAAGGCGTAGATTTTATAGGTGTATTGTTGTGTGTATACTTGCTGCTTTAGTGGTAGATTATTTCTGATTTCTCCTCTTATTGCTTCTGTCGGTTCATGGATATGGCATGAGCGTCTTGGAATCTTCAAGCCAAAAGTTTTCTGTTTTACTTTCATATTCCTTTTTTAGTTTGCTGCTTATGTATCTTCTTTTGTCATTATACAGTTTGTCTGATTGGTGTCGTTTGATCCTAACGTAGAAATACAAAATGAAAGGACAAATCATATTCTAAGTGATCGGGTTCCAGATATGCAGCTAAAATAATAATGGGAATAAGTGTTTATACAGATTCCTAATATTTGATTCATTAGACGTTCGATGACCTTTTTAGATAAATAGCTCCAACATGTGTTTTGCTTCGTCTACTACTTGTTATCCAATCTTGTCCTTTGATAGGGCGACTTCTTGGTTCTTAACAATTGTAAACATTTCGATATTTCCCGGTCTATTCAAGTTTCTTATGTTCCCAGTTGTGATATAAATTTTCAGGAGAAACGCAAGGAGAAAAAACACAAGAAGGATAAGAAGGACAAGGAAAAAAGAGAAGGTAAAGAAAAAAAGGATAAGGAGAGAAGCAAAGACAAGCATAAAGAGAAAAAAGACCGAAAAGGGAAGGACAAGGAAAAGGAAAAGAAGGACAAGGATCGGGATAAAGACAAAACTCAGACTGGTGAGCAGAAAGTTGAAAAGCAACCAGAGTGCCACAGTGGAGAGAATGTTGGTTCAAATTGCCGGCCAAATGTTGAGGTCAAGGATTGTGAGTATGTGCAAGAGTTGGCCAGGAGAATTAATGATGAAGATAGAGCCACAGGAACCCAACTGGTTCAGAATCCTGTTTTGGATCAAAGAAGTGCTATATTATTGGAGAGGGTGGTGGAGAGCAATCTTGGCAACCAGTACAAGGAGAAAGAGAAAATCAAAGATGATAAGAAGATCAATGGATTTAGAAACCACATTGATGCTAGACTTTTGGAAAATGAAATTGTTAGGAACTCTTCAGTTATGGATCAGGCAAGAGTTGATCGAAAAGCTAAACCTGTTGATCAGAATAATGTTGAGAAGAAGATGGAGAAGAAAGAGAAGAATAAACAAAATGGAGGCGAGAGTAAGGGTGAAAAACACAAGGACAGAGATCGGGAGAAGAGAAGCAAATCAAAGGATAAAGACAGGAATAAAGATAAGGAAAAAAAGGAGAAAGTGAAGAAGAATGAAAAAAGTAAAGAGCTGCCTAAATTAAAAGAAAGTAGCAATGGTATCTCAGGCACTTACATCGTTAAACCACCAAACCACCTACTGAAGGAGAACACCGAAGTTTCTGTTGAAGGAAATCTCGGTGCACGCAAGGAGGTGGAGATGAAGAGAGAACCAACTAAAGAGCAGTCTAAAGTAAAAGAAAGCAGCAAACAAAGCCCCAGTACATGCACCATTAAATCGGTGAATCTTTTGAAAGATAGCAAGAAGGCTTCTTCTGTTGAAGGAATTCTTGGCAAGCGTAAGGAGCTTGAGATGAAAGAACCTAAAGCAAAAGAAAGCAGCGAGGACATGTCTGGGAAGTGCATCATTAAATCACCGAACCATGTAAAAGAGATCAGCCAGACTTTTGTTGGTGAAGGAACTCTTGGCAAGCGCAAGGAGCGTGAGATGAATGGGATATTACATGGTGAGTTCTTTCCTGTATTGTACAACAAGCATACTCTGCGACACTATTATTTCTCTCTGATTTCTGGAAACACAAACATATATGCCTGTTTGTCACCTAAAATTGTAGTAGCTGTATGGAACAACACCTAATAACTCATGAATTGGCAATAGATGTTGTCTTCTTTTTTCTTGTTTATCTTAGAGTGATGTGTAGCTAATAGTTGGTCTCAGGTTACTGTTATTTGACACCCTGCGCAAGTAATGCTGTCATGCATCTATATTGCGTGGTGCACATGTCTTTGAGATGGGGTTTTTATTGTTATGTTTTGGTTCCTTATTCTTTGAACTTTCTCACAGACAATGGAATCCGGCCTAGTAAGTCCCTGAGACATATCTCATTGCCCCCAGTCGTGGAAAATGGAAGAAAAATGGAACCTTCCCAAACTGCTAATCAAGTTGAACCAGAGAGGCAGGGTGCAGCTAGTAATCTTAGAGTGGAAATCAAGGGAGGACACAGGATTAATGGTTTGGTCAATGCTCAACTACCTGATGTAAGCACAACAAGGCCGTCTTCTGCTACTCTACAAGTAAACGAAAATGGTGAATTATGTGGAAAACCACCACATCCCGATTCCAAGTATTTAAATCAGATTCTCTCCGTGCCAAATATAAAGGAGATCTCTGATTGTGACGACGACCAGGAATGGTTGGTTGGCAGGAATGACCAGCGGTCAAAGCCCAAGGTAGGCTTTCCTGTGGACAAAACATCACAGGTGTGGGCAGAGAGTCTACGGATAGAGTCTGCTGATATTTATGCTTTGCCATATGTCATTCCGTACTGAGAGTATGGAAAGGACTGAGCCTCTTATGTTTTCATCTAACATGCCATAATATCCCAATGGATGATTCCATGGAAGGTAAGCCGCCGGCTTCAAGACCCTCAGGTCGTTGGGTGCTTCACGCTTTGTCCTTGTTATTTTGTCGTTGATTGATTCTTTTGAGGGCCTTACGGGTAGTACTGATCTCTGTTGCAGTAAGTATTAATTGTGTCTAATTTCCTTATCCTGAAAGTGATTTATTTGTCAAATTGACATTGTTGGTGCATTTCTATAGGAGTTAGGTTAGGAAGGGAATTACTTATTCATGAGAATGTCTTTTAGAAACCTTCTCCAAGTGAGGCGGAGAATGAGGTATATTTTTAATTGGAATTGTTGAGTTTAGGTGTCATTTTTGCTAGTTTAGCTTTTGAAATTCTATACAACTGAGAATCATAGGAAGATTACTGTGGTTTTTGTTGCACCACCATACAATTTTGTTTTGTAAGATATGGTAAAGATGCACAGTTTAATGTATGATGATCAAAGAAGAAAAAAAGGAAGAAAAGAGGCAGTGCCATTATTGGACCGAAATGCGCATAAACTGTGATGTTGTCATTTATTTTCTCAGGAGAGCTGTTTCTGGTGATTGTGGACTGTAGTTATAGTCTGTCATTAGACCCTTGTTCTTGTTTGTTTGTTCCAAGTTTGAAGCAGAAATGGATCCACTTACAGCCCTCTCTGCTTCTTCCCAAAGTTTGTAGAACACTTGTTGAGACTATGGATCTTAACCAGATTGTGAGCTTTTTCTAAGGCTGGTCAAGCCCAGCTCCCATATTAAATTGCATGCATGTGTCTTTGTGCATTGCATATGCTATTTAGGAATCACCCTTTCTTTTTTCCCCAACTCTTTGTCCCAACGGACTTCTTATAGAGAAGTGTGTGTCTCGACTCTCCAACCATTGAGTCCAAACTTTTTTTCTTTTCGAGTGTTAATGCTTTTCCGCACAACTTCTCTTCATTCGACCCAATGAGATTAGACTTTTATAGTGAAATACGTGTCTCAACTCTCCACCCATTGGAGAGTCAACTTCTCTTTTAATATTTGTATGTCGGAAATGAGGTCTAAAGCATGTCCTAACTTTTGCATTGCAAAACCCTTCCTCGATGGCTCTTGCAGAACTTTGGGGATGACATTATCGATTTGTGAACAATTGTCCCAACTTTGACACAAAAAATCAACACTTTCTAGACTACTAGTCTTCTTCTGAACTGAACTTGGCAATGCCCTTAACAAATCTGTACCTCATAATAGTATTTAACAAAGGCTTGAGCATGAACAAAGGCTGTCTGTTTATATAATATGTTTAGAGAAATTGTTATCAATATGCAAACTAATTAGCTGTTCCGATTGTTCACACAATCACCTAGAAGTTCTCGTATACATATTTTCATATTTCTCGTGAAGATCTTCAATCTTGTCAGCACAACAAAAAGAAACGTTCAATAACTTCTGACTCCAGAAAACGCAAAAAGATGTCGCTGGATAGCCAGTTCTCTCTATATAGCCAAAGATATTCATACACTGAAGCTTAATTTATAAGATAAATACTCAAAAATGATATGTGAAACAAGGAAATCTTAATTTCTCAAAGAATAAGACTGAATAGGATGTATCCAGAGCTTGCAATACATGTATGCTCAGCAATAACCAGTTCTGCGAGTAAGAATGAGATCCTAAAATTGATTGCCTTCCTTAAAAGATAAATGACATACCTTTATGGGTTTATACTGGAGACACTAAACGGTATATGTAATTCAAAAAGGTGTGAACTTTTTAATCCTCAATTATCATACTATGACGTCCAATAATATTCCCACATGTTGGCCTCGAAACTTTTGAACGAGTTTCAGATTACCTTCACACCAGCAAGAGCTAGATTCTAATGATCATATGCCAGAAGTAGTGGTGTTTGGAATACTTTTCAAAAACATAGCCCTTGCTGCGGGATCGGTTGAAAATCGACCAAGCACAGCAATTGTAGCAGTGCTGCTACCAAACTTCTCGATCCCTCTAGAAATCATGCAGGTGTGGCTAGCCTCCACAACCACCATCACGTCTCCACCTAATAGAGATGAAACAGTCTCAGCAATCTGCCTTGTGAGCCGTTCCTGTACTTGAAGTTTGAAACCATAAAAATGAACAATTGACTGTAGAAGTGATTTTCCAATGGGATTGAATCCTTCGGTATTGAAGTATCCTATGTGCACCACACCATGAAAGGGAAGTAAATGGTGTTCGCATTGAGACCAAAATGACAAGTTCAGTTCTGAATGGATTCGCCCTTCGTTCAGGCAGACTACCCCGTTAGTAAGAGGATCCATTCGCCCAGAAACAAAGCCATTCAACTTCATCTCTACATTAGTATTCTGGAAGTTCATGAACCACTTGACAAAACGACTAGGGGTACCTATAAGCTCTTTCCTTAATGGATCCTCACCCAAAGACCTCAGTATTGAAGTCACCGCATCAACCATTCCCGGATTAACTGGTACAGCCATCAGGGAAGTTTTAGCACTTGACTGGGAAGGACACCAACATTGGGTGGTAGAGTCTCTTTTACATGTTTTCTCTCCATTTACTCCTCTGAATTTCAGAAGATTCAAAAAGTCGCCCCAAACTTCAGCATTGTCATTTTCGAAAACCCCAGAACCTGCATAAACCTGCTCTTTTATCCAGCCTCGATGGTTTGAATCCAGAAGCACTGATTCAATATTTGGGAATTGAATGTGTAAACATTGGAGTACGACTGCAACACCTGATGGCTTGATCCCATTGTGCAATGCCAAACATACTTCATCTGCCAACCGCTGTGGCTCCTGAAGGCGCCTTGCAAAAACATCAGCCACTCTAGAGAGTTTGCTTAAGCCTAAAACTCGTTGGCCAGAAGGGACGTAACCAACATGACATTTGACCTGGAAAGGAAGCAAGCAAGACTCGCAGTAGGAGAAGAAATCAAGATCCCGTACAACCACAAGCCCACCTGCTCCACCTGCACGGCCAACTCCATTGTCCAAACCAGCTTCAGGGAACAAAGCACCCTGGACTATATCTTTTACCTTTTGTCTGTAGCCTAGAAAAGTTGAGAAGAAAGATTCCAGTCACTACACCTTCAACTTCAAGTGAATACTATTTTAAAAGAAAAATCAATTTTTCGTTGACTCCTAAAGAGTGTTAAAAATAAATCAATCTATCATGCATAATAGGGCATACAAAAGTCACCTTCTATTGAAAATACGATGAGCTATTATTTTAATGACACCATAAAACATACTAACAAGCTGCAAGAGAAAGCCACACATGTATTGTAACTTGCACATCAGATAGGCTCTTGACAATCTTTTGTCCATGCAAAACAGTTCAGGATTGTATAACCAAGTACTTCACTACTATTGCAATGACATGCACAAGTGAATAAGCATCTAAAAGTAATCACTACTACCAGTAAACAAAGAAGCAATCTAAACACAAACCATATAGAACCATGAATTGCATGTCCAACATTTAATGACCAAACCAAACAAAACAGGACAAACATTATTATAAAACACTAGCTATGTAAAAACAACAACTAGAATAAGGTGTCACCTTTAGTTCCCTCTCGAAGTGCCTTGGCAACACGAAATGGTGTTTTCCTGATACCTTCTCTGTTGATATCCTCACCCAAACCATGCAACAAAACTTTAACTGCATCTTCAATAGCAACAGTCTCAGGCTGCTCCTCAAAATCCAGCTCAATACTGCTCAAATTCACTCCATTTTCCAGCACCCCATTATAATGCCCCTCATCCAAAGCTCCCATTGACAGATCAAAAATGCCACAAACAACACCGACCCAGATCCCAAATCAGGTTCAACAAATCAAATCTCCCTCCCTAAGAACAAAAAAAAAATCCAGATTTGAATACAAATATAAAATCTGTTCGAACCCAGATGGAAAAGAACAACCCAAATCGAGGAAGTGAAATCTAGAAACGAATCAACGAGAAAGAAAGAGAAAAACGAATTACCCAGATCAGGTAGCGGAGCAAAATCGAATATTTTGGGGCAGAACTCAATCTTCGACAAGTAGATAGACCAAAATCTAAACTTTCAGGAGAAGCAAATGTAGTGGGTGCTGAACCAACAAAGATTAGCAGTAAAGAAGAAGATTAGCAGTGGGTGCTAACCGACGAAGGAGGCATGGCACGCGTGGTGGTGGTGGAGGGGGAGATCGACGACGGAGGGGGATGTGCGATGAGGCTCGGTGAAATCGTTGGTGAAGAAGACCTCGACTTCGTTGAACTCGTCGGCGATG
>JAYMTH010000604.1:0-19468 GCA_036897465.1 Pelargonium australe
TAATTAATTATTTCTTGTATATTAATTTTTGAAAACAAAATATAAAATAATTGAATGTTGTAGAAAATATGTAGCAAACATGCCATTAAATTTTGTAGGAAATATGTTGCAAACATGTCGCTAAATGTTGTAGGGAATATGTAGCAAACATGTCGCATAAAGTTGTAGAAAATGTGTATCAAACATGTCGCATAATGTTGTAGTCACTATGTAGCAAACATGTTGCATAATGTTGTAGCAAATATGTAGCAAACATGCAGGTAAATAGTATTGTAGGAACCATGTCGTAAACTTGTTGAATAAATGTTGTAGTTGTCTTGTTTCAACAAAGTTTTTTCTCATGACACAATGTTGTCGCAAATGTGCAACAAACATGTAGAAAATATGTTTCCTACATGTTTGCTACAAGATTGCTACAACATTGTGTTGTACCTATGAACAATTTTTTTTAGTAACGATCGATTGCTTGAAGTTGAAATGAAATAGCCATGGAAGCTCAAGTTTGAGCTGAGGCATATCTTTGCATGTTGTTCTTTTATTGTTATTGTTGTTAATTCCACAAGGCCAAACCAATTCGACGCTAAAAAAAACTTCAGTTTCAGTCCTAATTTCATAAATGTTACCATTTCAACTGGAATCTTCTTTACATTCGAATCCTAATATTAAATACAAGCATATGCTATTCATTTTTCATAATGTCAGATACATCCTTTTTTGACAATGAAACAATTGGTGGCTTGACAAGTAGGCTTAGGGCTGTTTGTCAACAAGTGTCGTGGGTTATCGGAAATGATTGTGAAATCTTCTTTTGATTTCTTTACTTATTGAATAATCAATCGATTCATGAATTTGATTATGTTCTCAAAATCTAACTTAACTTTCCATTTTCATTCTTTCAGGGATTGGATCATTGATCTATTTGTGTATTTTTCACGACCGATTGGTTTATGTATGTTGGTGATATGCTCCTCATTAACAGCAATTATGCTTGATTCAGCACAAAAAATTGGCTATCAATTGATTACTAATCACATGACGCGCAATGTAGTTAGTCAGTGTCAATTGTTAACATGGTAATGGATTAGGGACCCAAATTAATGCAAAGAGCTCTGGGACTCGAGACACATGATACGCATGAGGCAACCATCCGCAAGAGCCTCATTCATGAAAGCTCAACTACGGAGGTGCCCCACCAAGCATGCAAGGATCTGCGAGACCTTCGAAGCCTTCTGTGCATGCCTCTCCCTGCGTTCGCACCCGCGGCCCACCTTGCCAGCATGGCCCATCCATGGGCTTCCTACTCAAGAGAGCCCTGAGTGGGAGAGTCCACAATTGGAGAGCCCTGCTGAAATTAGGAAACATTGACTCGGATAGTCCTCATATGAGTGGAGACTCATAATAAAATAAGAATAGTCGAGATAAGAAAAGTCTCAAGTGGGATAGCCCGAGGTGGGTATCTAGAGGTGGGGTAGTCCGGAAAATGGATACTTGAATCAAGGAGCCCCGAATCAATAGAGATTTGACATAGGAAGGGGCACCTATACCATACCGCGGACCCCGGAGAGATCTCACGCCTTACTCTAGCCTCCTGCCTAGCCAACACGCTCTCTATACACCAATCAAAAATGAACTTCACCTCCCACATGGATGAAGGTCGAAGATAGCGAGAGCTTAGTTGACAAGTAAGACCAACTGGCGAGAGATAGATTAAGAATATCAGATGCCCTATTGATGTGCATATCTAGTATGCATCAGACCTGTGAGCATCGCCTGCCCTATTGGTGTGCATATCCAGTAGGCAGCAACAAAGACCATCGCTTGCCCTGTTAATATGCAAATCCAACAACCAGCGAGCGAGATACCGCAGAGACCGCGAGCCCCACCTCGACATCGGCCAATCAAAAGTTGTCATGTGTCAGGTAAGCTTGAGGTCTATAAAAGAAGACTTAATTGTGATTTATTTGGTTCACTCACTTTACTATTCGAACATACTCGCAAGAAACCTGAAAACGCTCTCAAACGTTATTTGTGTTCTTCGTGTGCTCATCGCAATCTTTGTGCATTTTTCGTTCTACGAACGGATTACGTAAATTCGATTCTCAATCTATAAGGAGTGGTTAAGGAAATTAGTTAGCTGAGGTAAGCATTAGACAAAATGTAACACATGGATTGTGGAACCTAAGCTTCAACTCTTTTTATCATTCGACTCAAGTACAATATAGCTCTTCTTTAGTTTTCAAAAAGAAAAAGATTTGAATTACTTATGCAATTTTATTTTCTTTTTGAGATTTAATTTTTGTGGTAATACCTCACAATTATGACAATTTATATATGTATGTAGACTGAATTTGATAAGAACTTCAATCCTGAGTCATTAACATCCCTCTTGTTTAAATTTATAGTTCATTATATGAGTTCAACTAGCGTTCATGTGAAGATACCCTAATTTATTTACATGTAACCCCACTAGGAAGGTTATGTGTGACTGGTGATAGTCGGTGTAATGACATCAGTACAAAAAATATTATGATCCACTAATGAATTAATTATTAGGATATTGTCACTCGAATTGTAAAGTTAATTGATGGAAGATCACACTTGATAATTTTATTCATTTCGAATTTGTATTCTTCAGTTTTATTACTTCATTTTTAGGAAACTCAACCAAAAAAAAAAACCGCATCAACATTTTTATGTGTCTACACGTTGAATTTTTAATTTATTGGTGTTACTATTTTGCAGGATTGCAATTGCAGAAACTAACAAGACATATTTGAACATAATACTCCCTCCGTCTCAAAACGAGTGTCCTGTTTGTCAAAATAATTTGTCCCAAAATGAGTGTCTTGTTTCTATTTTTAAGTTATTAAATTATTATTTTTCTTATATTATCCATATCATTTATGCACATGGACAGATTTGTACATAGGGTGTAGGTGGGAAAGTGATGACTATATTTGAAGCACACTAAATTATCTTATAATTCTTAATTTTTACAAAAAAAATGGAAACAAAACACTCATTTTGGGACGGAGGGAGTAGACGTCTTTAAGAGATTGAATATGCATAGCACCACTTTAATCTCAACTTTAGCAAAAGGTCTTCGTTGGTTTGTTGTTTAAAGCTCAATTAAGGATGAATTGATTTCTTCTCTATTTGGTTGCAAGATTTTTGTCTATATTCCCAAATTCGTAAAATATTAGGGGTGGTGTTCACGGGCGGGTTAACTGTCCTTTAAGAGGAAACACATCTCCACCCCGCTTGAAGCGAATTGAGGATTTTCAATCTAGCAACTACCCATTAATGAATAAACTAGCGGATTACTTTTGCCCGGGTGACGGACAATTTAGCGGGTAGATGGTGATCCGCTAAACCTATTTGGGTCTGACCCATTACAAAAAATAGCATGCTAATTTTTGTAGATATCCTGTATTTGTCATGCTAAAAAAATACCAGCCATAAAGTAACGATTCAATCTTAAGTTACTAGAACTTGTTTGTGTGAGATTCTTGCTCTCACGCGGGATGCTGTTTTTTGGGGTCACTCCTGGACATGATCAATCGAGACTTTGACTGCTGACGTCATCAGACTCAAGACATACCTTGACATGGATTGGAACTAAATTTGAACTAGAACTTGTCTCGGATCTTTACATAGAACCTGACTCAGACCTTGACTTGAACCTTGATCTTAATTGTGGAAAAGAAGACTTGAGACGACATCATTTGAATTTGAATTTTGATTTGAAAAATTAAGTCGAATCATAGTGCATTATAATTTTGATGTAATATAATATTATTTTAAGTGAACTTTATGCTTTAAATAAGATACTGAACGAATTTTGAAAATTATTTATTAAATTATCTGGCTACGCCACACCATACGGTGTGTGAAAGAGAATGTATTTTTTCATAAATTCCAACTTACAAAAATAAAAGAATAAACTTAATGAAGTGCATTGAAGAATTAATTATGTAATAATGCGTTTGTTAGCGATACATATTGAGGTTTTAAACAAATGTCATTGTTTCATATGTGGTACATGTGCATCATAGTTATAAATTATAATTAATTTGACTACAAAATATTATTGACCCGCATTTTGGTATGAAAATATAGTAGTTACATACACCAGTGATGTCGTTACAAAAATTTATCGGCATGCGTTTTTTTAGTAAACCACTTACAAGTTGTATTGGTGTGATTACAAATATGTCAAATACAAGTTTTAATGCTTCAATTACAAATCATCGTATGGTGTTGCGCATATATCACACATGCACTAATGACACGTGAAACAAACGTTTCCCAATTACCCATTTTTATTTAAATTTTTACTAGCCAGCGTAACGGGTTAAACTGAAATTATCTTCCTAAATCGCAAAAGCGCGGGAAAATGACAATTTCATATAAATTGGCGCCATAACTTGAGAAACCTAAAGTCTCCAACCATAATTCTCCAGTCTCCTTTCCCATACCCATCAGATCTCGTCTCCTTCTCACTCTCGCCTCTTCAATCTCCACTAAACCCCAGTTTCTCAATTCTCTAAATCACCCATTTATCAAAACCCCGAAGATCCGCTGCAACACTAGCCATGGATTTGCGAGGTTTATCGCTCATCTGTGCAGGTTTGGGCATCGCCGAGGAAGATGTCGACGGCAACCGTGCTGCGTACACGAAGAGCGAGTACTGCTCAGGTACATATTCCATTTCGAATCTGTATTTCTCTCTAATTGATTGCCCTGAAAATCTATGAAATGAGCAAAAACAAGCTAGAACTGCACTTACTATGTTCTACTTTGTTTGTTAATTTGTCAAATAAAAGCCCTTTTTATTTTTATTTTTATCCTGTAAGTAGGGGCATAACCAAGGGACCCAGAGAGTGAAAGTATATTTATATGTGATTTTAGGTGAAAAGTGATTTTTTTTAGTGTTTATGATTGAGAAACATTCCCCTGAAGTAGCTAGTTCTTGAACTGATAAGTGATAACTGAGAGTAGATTTTTGTTTTCCAGGTTTGAATGATGAATTCTATGAGGATCAAGACTAGTCATATATATTCTATTTCTTACCTATTTGTTTTCGCAGCAATTCAAGAGCACCAAAATGTTATTTTGTTACTCCCTCCCGTTCCAAAATGAGTGTCAAATTTCTGTAGTAAGAATTTAGTTAGGCATGAATTACCAACAATGTACCTAAAATATGTTGATTAGAACTTCTTGAGTTTGTTACAACAAGAGCACATGAGGGTCAAAGGAGTAAAATACAATTCTAACTAACCTATCCTTGATTTCTAAAAGAAAAAATGACAATATGTGCACTCATTTTGGGGCAGATAGAATATATTATTTTATGTTTTACTGGCAAATAAATGGCTAATTGAATTAACGCCTTTCATTTGATTGAATTTTTACAACAACTTTGCCAGATAATATGAAGGATTTGCTGAGATTTTTAAGGCGAGATGATCCACAAACAAGAGAAGTATTCAAGCAAGTATGTAAATGGAATATTGTATCTAAAGATTTGATACCTATAATTGAGCATTGCCAAGATGATCATCCCTTGGTCTTGAATGCTGGTAAACACCACATTTTTGTTGTCTTTATCAGTATAGGAAAAAGGTGATGGCAGTTTATTTATTTATCTATTTTTAACCATTGTTTTGGTCTAATGTTGCAGTTAAGGTTTTGGTGTTTCTTACTATGCCTATAGACCCTTCATCCAGCGACATCCCTCAACAGATAGAATATTTATGGGGGCTGAAGTCTTCAATAACTTACAGTAATACTGTTGCAGTGATTGTCTCACTTCTTGAGAGTCCACTGGAAAATCTGGAACAGTAAGTAATGATACTCCCATTTTGGCTGATCTCAAATGGTCAAAAGAGTGAATAAAATTGATGTGAACCACTTCATCAGCCTTATATGTACTAAAAAAATGCATTTTCAGTTTTAACTCTTTTTAGGACTTTTATTATCACTCTGTTTTTATTTTAATTTTTTATTCTGGGAGCAGGGCACCATGCCATACTGAATTCATTTTTTGTTTTACTTACCTTTTATTAATCCCACCTAAAATAAAGGGTCCTGTCCATGACAAATAGTTTGCTGCCAGCTCTCTGGAATTTATTGAGACTATTCATTATATAACTGTTTTCAAATTTCTCATACAGTTTATTATTTATGCCTGGTGTTTTACTTTAAAAAATAATAATATTATTATTGTTTTTTTATTTTTTATAATGTTTTGTTTCAATTGTTTCATTATATACCATTATTTTGGTTCTACTTGCCTCTAGTGGCTCTTTACCAAACAAATTTTCCCGAGTTATAATCTCTTACCACTTTCTATGCCTTTTACATTTTGTTATGTGGTTATGCTATTGTTGTTTAGCTAATTGTGCTATATGACACTCAATGTTGCACTTCAAAGAGATTGCAAAGTCATAGGATAAAGGTAGCAGAGATAAGAAATGACAATGTTAATGAGACTTTTCGAGGAAGAGTTGGAGTAGTGTTAACTGAAGATGAGAATGAGATGAGGGAAATCATTAACGTGGTTTGGGCATGTGGACCAGAGGGAGATTAGTAATCCCTATAGGGAATTGACATGGTTCAGTTAGAAGAAGTTAAAAGAAGTAGGGATAGGCCTAAGTTAACATGAAAATATATAGTGAGTAAAGCATTGATATGATTTGGCTTAACAGTGTAGATATCACTGGATAAGATGAAGTGGAGAAAAAGAGCAGATGATCACAGAGAGTTTTGCTAAAGGATACATGTAGCTGACCCTACATTATTTAGGAAATGGTTTGGTTATTGTTGTTGGCTGTTGAAGGTTGCTCTTATGGCTGAGACTATAATTACATTTCTTTTGTATTTAATTTCATGTCATTTTTCCCTTTGTGCCTCTACATGTATTAAATTACTTTGGTTTCTGTTATTGTCATTAGTAAAATTTGGGTGTATGACAAATCCTATTATGCACAGTAAAGCATTCACTGAGGATGACTGGAAGCTGGTGGAGCTGATACTTACTCTAATTCGAAACATTCTGGCTATCCAAAACATCTCCTTCCAACAAAAGGCCTGTGGATCTGCTAGTCAATTTTTATCACTGAGAGATAAATTTCTTGAACTTTTGTTCCATGAGAATGTCATGGATCTAATCTTAGTTATAACTCAACATGGTGGTGGTTCTTATCTTCGTCAAAATAATATGCTTCTACTAGAAATTTTCCATTACACATTTGTGGGTCAAGAGCCAGAGTTGATCGCAAGAGCTCATAGCAAGGGTTCCAAGGTTGTTTTTTTTGTTCATCTCTTCCTTAAACAAAGCATCATGTGACACTTGATGTACCACTATTTATTATTATATCTTTCAATTTTGGGTATAATGTTTTGCAAAATCCCCAGTTAGGTTCATTACCCTGCTACAGTTATCATGCCTGTCAATTTAGTGCTAATAATATAATGGAACCATTCTTTCTTTGCAGTGCCCTAAAATAACATTTTGACACACAGAATACATTAGATATTCAGATAATAGCTTGGAAAACATATCAACATGTTATCTGTGGCAGGCATGAGTCATGACTGGTATGCAGAGATATTCAATCCATGGTGGGTTTATTTGCATAAAAGATTCTTGGTGGTGCAATACCAACATTTTCCTTGCACCCCTGTATAACTTGATCGTAACCAGTATTGCCTCTCTCTCCCTCATGTCGGGTGCTTGTTCAGCTGACTGGCTAAGAGAATGTAGCTTTTGAGACAGATTTTGTTGTAGGATCAATCATTTGTAATTATAATGTAGAACTGAAATTACTGAGATGATATTAGTAAATTAAACAGCACAACTTTGGCCAGGCAACTGAATCAGCAACTAATCAAAGATATTGAATGAGCTATTTTAAAATGTGTTTTTTATTTTATTTTATTTTTATTTTTATATCATATATTCATATGTCCATTTGTATCTTATGATTTTTTGTAGATTACCGACTAGTAGGTAGTATAATGATTTTTTTATAGGTGGATGAAGACACTGGAGCTTCCCTTGATGGTTTGAAGTCTATTATTGAAAAGGAAAAAGAGAAAAGGAAACTTTCTTTGTCACGGAACATTGCTCGTCATTCACAGTTTAGTGGAACATTTACAAGGCTTACGATGGTATGATATTCCACCACTGGTTATGCTTGTGAGAGGCTTAGTGTTGAATATATTTAACATTAGTTTTTCTACAGGATGGTTCAAAAGCTGTATACAAGGGAAACCCTATCCTTGCTTCTTGTCCTACACACCATAAACCTCGTAAAGTTCATCACGGCCCAGTTAAAAAGATTGTATGGGACCACGGGAGGTTACCGTCAACTAAGGATAAGATTGTAGAGTTGCTCCATGATTTTGTGAACCAATTCCTAGCTGGGGGTTACAATGGTATATACATTGGAATGGAAATGACAAATTCTCATGGTTTTAATTATTTCTTTTAGTTTGCATGCAATTCTAATATTGTAATAAAATGCTTATCAGACTTGATGCAGTCTATTAGTGAGGATATTGAAAAGGAACATCCTGCAATTCAGAAGAGCGATATTGTGGTGTTCTTTCAGGTTGCTCACTTTGTCACATCTTTTCAGTATCACAAGTTTTTGAATTTAAAGGTGAGAAATGATTAGTTTGACATACATGATATGTCTCATTTGTCTCTGTTAAATTGTAATTAACTTATTAGTTCCATCTCAGTGTTTCTTATAATAGTGAATCAAATGCGATTAATCGTTCGGGTAAAATCTGTGATGTACAGCCAAACATGGATACAGAAAATTTTGGAGCTTGGGGTGATGAATTTGCTGATACCACACAATTCAAGGGTGATATATGTGGACCAATTGCTGCATCAATGAATGAATCAATGTTTTTACTGGTTTTTTCGAGGTGGCGCAATGCATTTGAGGGCTTGAAGGAGACAAATGACTACACGTTTCTGTCAGCTGCAGGATCTCTCATGAAAATAATGGTGCTTTATTTTGTTTTTGTTTGCCAGTTATGTATAATTATCATGCTTTCCTATGTTAGACATGTGCTTGCAATTTTATGAAGACCTAAACCTAACTGTCCTTTTTTTTTTTGGGCCAGATCCGAATGTTACATTTGGTGCTTAATGAATCACCACAGAATTCCAGGGAGCCTCAAACAGCTCGCGTTCTTCTTTATAAGCTATTTTATGATCAGACTGATGAAGGAATGACTCAATTCCTCTTGAATTTGATTAAATCATTCGACACTCACAAGCAACCAAAAAGGTAAAAAGAGGTTCTTTAGGACACACTTTTAAGACATTAGTATCTATTAAGTTCATTACCACAAATTGCAGTATGAACCTTGTTCGAAAAAATAAATAAAGAGAAACTTGTTATTTTGTAGCTGGTAAGCATCATGTTTATTAATGTAATCCATATTGTAGAGATTTGCTTCAAGTTTTCAATATTGGCATTTAAATAATAATGTGATGGTTGATCATCCAACGACCTTGACCATATAATTTGTGATTGACTGCATAGGTTTCATCAATGTAGTCCCTTTACAAGGTTCTATAGTTATTTTTTTTCCTTCTTAATATGTTGTTCTGATTTGCTTAAATGTCTTACTTCTGGTGCTATTTGTTTCCTTTTTTTTTCAGTGATCTTGCAGATTTGGTAGAAATGATAAGTTTAATTGTACAGCTCATGGAGAATCTTCAAGCACGTGGCACGCTAAGGGTATGTTGGGTTTTTATTAGCAAAGGCA
The DNA here is from genome assembly GCA_036897465.1 of Pelargonium australe. NCBI lineage: Eukaryota > Viridiplantae > Streptophyta > Magnoliopsida > Geraniales > Geraniaceae > Pelargonium > Pelargonium australe. Next base: position 9,796 of record JAYMTH010000604.1, read on the forward strand.
GTTGTAGAATAGAGAACTGTTTGTCTTATGTTTACATTGTTCAACGTAACTCATTGTTAATGCAGGGGAAAAGAAGCTCTGGTATGTTTTCCTGTATTTAGAAATTAAAATTGCACTAAAATTCAAAGAGATCCTTTCTGATAGAAATAGACTTTGTTCTAGTTTTGAAGAAAATTTATTTCTTGATTAGGTACTTTTACTTTAACTGAATGAAATTAGTTGGTTGATTTATATTATGGAGTCTATATGTTGTAATTCTAACGTAGTCACTTCATCAACATGTGCAGTACATGTCTTACTTTTTTCATGTGTTTTTTGGATTCATCGTAATACTTGCATTGAATAAGAATACCAAATGGTGCACAGATAATTTAAAATAGTCTCAAACAATCAAGTCTGATATGTGGAGGAGATGCCACTGTACACATCTTGGGAAGTAATAATATCAGTAGTTAAGTTTTTCGATTTATACTTTGACCAGATGTTTTCTAATATCTTTAGAGATTTTTATGCCTACATTTCCCCTCCAGTTTTTTCCCCTCAATTTTCTTTTTGGCTATCGGGAAAATCTTATGCTTTGAACTCTTAAAAAATGGAAAGAACAGTCAAGAGATGTAACCCCAGAAGAAAAGAAAGGAACAGAACATACTAGTCTATCTGAAAAAAAAAAACTGAACAAGTGGAAGAATTGGCTGAAACAGTCCATCTCGAGAGCAAACATATAACATCAATTTCATATCTTGCAGTTGATTTTGCATACCTCAAAAGTTCTCTCTTCCAGAGAATCATCAGGCAAATAGGATCAGCACACAAGAAAGATTAGTGCTATATTTTTAGTATGCAAAACTATATATTTTTCTTATTATTTTGTTTGGATTTTTGACTAGTATCCTTCTGGTTATGCGTGAATTGTTTTTCTTTTTCCCTATGATTTTATCATATAAAAGTTTTATATTTTTGTTTTATCATCAAGGTTTCAAAAAAATTGAGGAAGCGTAGAAAGTCGAAGTCAATTAGTGACAAGAAGCAAACTGAAAATAAACAGGCTCAAGATTTTGCTACAGTTCAGGATAGGCCTGGCATCCCAAATAGTGAAAAATCAGCAGATATGGGTTTCTCATGTGCGGCAGGACCAGTTGATGCAAGTTCTGATGGGAAAGAGGGGATCAATAGTACCCCTCCGGTTGATGAGCCTGAAATGTCTGTATCAGGGACAGGGAATTTTGAAGACACTCTGCTTCAGATGGATAGCAAGAAGTCTGATAGTATGAATGACGATGTTTTTGATGGCACAAGTGATTCATCTGATGACGAGCAACCAGCAGCAACTGATGAAGTTGATTTTAAGATGACTACATTGGTTTCAGCTTTTGCAAACAACCATATTATTCAGAATTTGTGTTGGTTGCTTAAGTTTTATAAAAGCAATTCTTCAAGCACAAATCAGTATATAATTTCATTTTTCCAGAAAATCACTGATGATCTGGAGCTCTCTCCAATGCTATATCAGGTATAAGTTTGAAATTTAGAATGTTGAATAGTTGCATAATAATTTGAATCTCATGTTTATCAATTTTGCTTGGAAAATATTGCAGTTGTCACTTATTACGATATTCTATGAGATCCTGGCTGAGCAGAAGTCATGTCCGTGTGAGGAATATGCAAATATTGTCAATTTCCTTACAAGCTTGGTTAGGAAAATGCTCAAGAAGATGAAGGTTCAACCCCTTCTTTTCGTGGAAGTTCTCTCCTGGAAGAGCCGCAGAGAATGTCATTATATCAATGCTGAATATTTATCGCATGAGGTTGGAAAGTTGAAGAAACAAAGTAGAGCTTGGGGAAATGTTTCAGGAGATGGAGAGTTGGGTTCGTCGCATACTAAAGGTTGGACTCATAGAAGCATAGCAGATGCACTGGGTGAGGATGAAGCTGATGTCGTGATATCTCATGAATTAGGCCGCCAGAAGTAAGACATTTTTTGAAGTTTTGTGTTCACTTTGCCACCATTTTTCTACTTCTGCTGTCCTCTCAATGGGTATAAGTCTTAAACAAGTTGCTATATGAAATTATTCTTGGAGCTTAGACCATCTGTCATGGGCCAACCTCATTGTAGGATGATGCTTCATTCTACTTGATAAAGTGTCTTATGATTGAATTAATAATCCTTAGAAACTTGAATTTAATATTAGAATGAACTGTAGATAGGTCTTTTGACTAGCAAGCCCCTACTTAGATCTTATAAGACTTATTCTATAAGTTTGTCAAACTATTTATCTCATATTGCATGAATCTAACCCCATTAGTAAATTTTAATGGAGTCTACGTGCATCTCCGTTTGGTTGCATAGAGTCAACAGTGGCAAGATTCCAACCCTTGACTCATCAAACAACTAGGTTTCCTGTCAATGACTTGGTATACATTTTATTTCATATTAGATTGAGATTGGGCTCTTCTTACATGGTATCAGTATGCTAAATATTGGTGTAGGCAACTACTCCCTCCGTCCCCAAATAAGTGTCCTTTCTATTTTGAGAAAAACTAATAAGTTAGTGGCAGTGCTGTATATTTACTCTTATTGTCCCCATAGACATGTGTTCTAACAAACTGAAGGGATACATGCTTATTATAGGGACATTATTGATGAGTCATGCATAACTAACTTCCTAGGAAGGAAGTAAGACACTTATTTTGGGACAAAAATGCAAGTGAAATATGACACTTATTTTTGGAACGGAGGGAGTATATCTTATGCTTTAAATCAGAGTTATAATTATATAAAATGTATTGAAGATCTCACTCTGTTAAAATGTTAACTAAATTCTTATACTATTGTTGTTTGCAAAACCTGCAGATTGAAAACCTGGTCTTTTTAAGGTCTAAAATTTAAGTACTAAAGCATATGAAAGTTCAACTGATTTAATAGTTTTGTTTAATGCTTAATTAGTTGAATAACTATAGTTGCAAAACTATTTGATATTTGACCTACAGGAAGCTAATGTGTAGAAGTACTAATGTAAGCTCTATAATCCTCTTAGCTAGTATTTATTTGTTGGATATGTAATTCTTAGAGTAAACCTGTATCAAAATTTGTATTTGATAATAAGTTTCTCTAACCTTACGTATAGTTGCTGAAAAACAGCCTTTTGTTTCTGTAACAACTTAAGACTGAGGATACAGCTGGTAAATGGAATGAAGAGAGATCTAATGTATTTGATCCATTCCTGCATCATTTGAGATATATCATTAGATTATGATCTATACCACCCATAACAGATTAGTATAATTATTTCCTCATATCTTGATGGAAGGCACGGGGCTCATACTTGTTTATTTATTATTTTGTTCAGTATTGAAGGAAATTCTGGTGAGTTGGAGGAAGACATTACGTCTATTTCAAACAGTGAGATGGACCGGAAAAAACATTCTGACCAGTATGGCATTCAGGATAACTTCATTTAATGGTTATTTTCATATTCAATGTTCATGGTTTTGTAATTTTCTAGCTGACATATTTGATTGTAACAGGAGAGGAAATTTCATGGAGCATGAATCTGAAAAGGTTTCTACCAGAAAGAAAAGATTTGTTCTCAATGATGAACTGGAGATAAAAATCAAGGATCTCTATGCGAAGTAAGCTCTTATCTAACTATTCCATTCGACTATCATTTTCTTAACAAGATAATCTCACATAACAATAATATTTTCAAGTTAATAACGTTGAAACACACTCAGAAGTAAAGAAATACTGGCCACTTTTTCCCATATGACTGACTTATATCAGTTGAGTTATTTATAGTTGTATAGGGGCCACTTTATCAGTTGAGTTATTTATAGTTGTATAGGGGCCACTTTATTTTTTTTCTTCATGTCTTGCAACTTTGCATTCAATGTTTTGACATATATAGTTGTTACAGATTCAAAGCTGATCGGAGTTGTAGTCGTCTTATTGCGGAAGCCGTAGATCCTGATGGTAACCTTTCACCAGCTCAAGTTGCAAATAAGCTTAAGCAGCTTGGGCTTAAGGTTACACTGAAGAAAAGGATGCGCCAGTCTGGTGGTCATAATCAACCTGGGGAAGAAGTAAGATCCATGGAAAGAGAAATTTCATCTAACAATGATTTAGAGGGAAGTTTGCTGACACAACCATCGTAAGTATTTGCCAATGTGATTTTTTATTTATTTATTTTTATATATTTTTTTTATTTAATGTCAAGGTGTTGAATCTTTGTGCAATTGAGGTCTAAGCACTTGAAGTAGTTATGAAACATGCTATGCTTGGCTCACATGTAAATGTATTATGTATTATTTCTTTTGGACTGTCTTACAGGCCAAACAATTTTCTGTTTCATTTTTAAAGCTAATATGCTTATGCTTTAATATTCTTTTATAGGCATACTAGAAAGAGAGTGCGCTCCTTCAATGAAGATCAGGAGGCAATGATTAAAACTTTGTTTGAGAAGTATGCATTAAATAGCCTATCTTGTATCCTTTGTATTCCTTGTTCCATTCTAGAGATCATGTTGAAATAAAAATAAGAATGAATAGCTGCTATACCCTTCTTATGTTATACAAAAAACTTGATATGGATATTGGCTGTTTTATTCAGGTTCAAAGACCATAAGAGGTGTAGTTACATGATTGCAAATGCACTTGAAGCTGATAGTACATTTACAGCTGCCCAAATTTCGCGTAAGCTTACACAACTTGGCTTACGTACTCCTCGACATAAGAGGATTAAAGCTAATCTCAATCTGAGAGATGAGGATGCTAGTGACTTATCTGGGGACAATACACCAGGCTCTGATGATGAAACATTATTGTCATTAAGAAATAAAGCTGATCTCCATCAGAGAGATGAGGATACTAGTGACTTATCTGGGGACAATATACCAGGCTCTGATGATGAAACATTATTGTCATTAAGTAATAGGTAATTATATGCTTACATTTCAATGAATATCCATTTGTTTTGTTTACTGAGTTTGTAATCTACACACAGTATAGTTCTCAATTGTTGTACCACAGCTTGTATATCTTAAAGAGATTGACATTTCTTTTCCCCTCTTCTCAATGCTTGTAGGAGCAAAAACAAGCAGGGCACCAGATTAGATGGTATTCAGCTGCCCAATAAAAAAATTGAAGAAACATTGTCAGATGATGATTCTGATGATAAATTTCTAAGCTCAGTTCTCAAGTAACTCTCTCTCTCTCTCTCTCTCTCTCTCTCTCTCTCTCTCTCTCTCTCTCATACACACACAAGCCAAAACAATGTAGGATGCTGGAACTTGATATGCATACTGTATTGTTATATTTCCAGTCTGTTTTCTTTGAAGACATTGTCAACCTTCAACCAAATTGTATTATTGTTCATTTAAACCTTTGTTATTCACCGATTTTCTCCGAGATTCTTCCTAGTGATCTTCACAAATATATTGTTGGGCTGTTGCTCCAACAAGTACCAGAATTAGTTACCTGGATTATTGTCATGGATTTTATCTGATATGCATCCAAGCTTTTTCTTTTAGATGCATATTGAAGGGGAGTTCTGTAATTCTATAAAAGACTAGACTCCGGGTTCCTTTTATTACCCAAGAAATATCGAACATTTCAAAAATGTTTGAATTGCGTACCTTTTTTTCTTCTTATAGAACATTTTTCTTGTTGCTGCTATTAAACCCTTATCAATACTGTTTGAAACATGATTTCAATTACTTCTTACACCTTCTGCCTATGGGTCTAGTTTATATTGCCCTGTTCTATTTATTCTTGTTTTATGCCTTTTAAAACTTGGTTTCTTTTGGAATAGGAAAACACGGAAACTCAACAAGCCAAAGAAAAGGGAGCTTCAAACGCAGAATCTCAACAAGCCAAAGAAAAGGAAGCTTCAAAATGAAAACTCTGGAAGAGATTTAATTAAAGATGTCACAGAAAGGTATTCACTAAACCAAATGCATCTGGTGGAACACTCTCTTCGTCTCAAAATAATTGTCCACATCTATTTTAGTTAGTAATGCATAAATTACCAACATTATCCTTAAGATAAGTTGGTTACAACTCCTTGAGTTTTTTTTACAACAAAAGCACATGTGGATACAGGAGGAATATTCTTACTTTAACTAACTCATCCTTAGTCTTAACAAAGAATGAAAAGTGGACAGTTGATATAATTCAACTATTACTACTATCTTTTAGGTTGGTGTGGGAGGGTTAATGTTTCCAGCTCTTTACGCCTTTTGGTTCTACAGAATAAAATTTCTTTTGGTGGGGATTGAATTCAATGCTTGTGATGCTTTTGTACTATTTCATAGGAGTGTTTGTATTATGAGATAGTGGAAAGTCATCATACACTGAATAAACTTCTGATCTGAATTGGAAAATCCTAATAGAATTCATTAGCAGTGAGTCAATCTCCATGACAGTATGAGCCTTTTATATGAGTAAGCAACATGTGGGGGTAATGACAACTTTATCTAGCATTGCTTTGCCAAACTGATTGGGCGTTATGTATATCTGATACTAGTTTTTGTTGAGAATTTAACATATAAACATCATTGTAATGCACACATTTGTGTTAAAGGCGATATTAGTTGCTTACAAAGTTAGCCTTACTTTTCTTAACCCGGGAAGGGAACAAGGCAGAAACTGCCAAAGTTAGCCTTACTTTTCTTAACCCGGGAAGGGAACAAGCCAGAAACTGATGAGGATGTTGCTTTGAACCATTTTGACAGGGATGACATTTCGGAACCCGATGTGAATGAGAACCTATTAGAAGTTTCACCTGTGAAGGGTGTAGATAATTTGCAACAGCAGCAACAAGTAGAGGAAGAGTTGGCAGATTTGTGGGATGAAGATGTGGCTTCTGGAGCTTTATCAAACAATGCTGCTTCTAGAAGGAAATTTAGGATGGTGGATGATGATGATGATGAGGAGGATTAAAATGCAACAATGGCCAGGTTTTTTTTTTCTCAAGTATCTCAAAGTATAGTGCATAGTTTTAGCGCAAAAAGTGGTTTATTTGTTAATATGTGGCGCATTTTCCACCATTAATTGCTCTTACATATCATATGACATGATACTTCTATGCCGTATGTTTTTGAATCAATCTCTCTAGTTGGAGGATCAAACCAAATCCTCAGATCTTAGTTGATGTAGATATCCCAAACTCAAATGGGAGCCTGAAAAGAGCTCTTTGGTCGGTGTCATTGGGCCCTTAGTGAGCCATGTAGTCGACCATTCTTGCGAGTATAAATATACCCTCATTGGTAAGAACAAACTTTACTTTCATAACATTTTGGTATAAGCTCCAATTTGGCTCTTGAACTTTCACGTTTCAATCCGATTTTAGTCCTTGATTTTTTTTTTTTAAACTCAAAATAGTCTCCGAACTTTTGTGCTTCGACTCAAATTGGTCATTGAGATTCTTTTTTTTATATCCAAAATAATCTCTGAACTTTCAAATATTGATTTAATATGGTCCATGTTGACCCATTTTGGTCCCTAAATTTTCAAAAATTGAGAGACCAAAACTGGGTTAATATTTGAAAGTTCATGAATTATTTTGGGTTAAAAAATGCTAGAGATCAAATTAGGCCGAGACACGAAAGTTCAGAGACTAAAAATACGATTAATAACATTTTTGATCAAATTAGGTCAAGTAGATTAAGCGCTTTAGATTTTTTTTTAAAAAGTATTGAGTTCGAGCCTTCCTATCAAAGGTATGGGATGAGATTATGGGTTAATAGGGATATTTTTTTTTTCTTTTTGTGACACATCAATAATATTGTTTTTGGTTTTGTAATGGTAGATTATTATTTCTTTGTGATGTAACTTGAGATTTTCTTTTTCACTTGTATATTGGTTATTGAAATATTATATACTAGCTTTGTAACCCGGTTTTTCTAAGGTTTTAATTATTACGGTGTCAAAAGTTAACAAAATTTGCATTTCTCTAGAATTAAGCATCGAGTTGTAATCAAATGACATTTATTTAATAAAATAAAATAGTTTCTTTAAAAAGAAAAACGTTACCAAAAAATAATACTTTCAATAAAGAGGAAAATACATCCATAAAAAGAAAACCAAAAAATAATACTTTCAATAAAGAGGATAATACATCCATAAAAAGAAAAAAAAAAATACAAATACAACTCATAAACTAGTCATTTTTTTAATGGCATAAACTAGTCACTTAAAAGTTAAAACATATAGTCACCTAAAACTATTTTTGAAAACAGATGACCATCATGATCTTTCGAAAAACCATTTTGGTATAACGATGTTAACTGAAAAGCCTTCCTAAATGATCATCAATCCTTCTTCCTCTTTGAATGTTCTTCGTCTTCAAGAACACACTGTCCAATATTGTTGGACATTAAATCTAGTTAGGGCAAATAATTACAAATGATTTTTGTAGCAATGATGAGCAACTAAAAAACGTAGTGAGTTGAGCTCGTCGCATCTGGACCCATCTTCAGATTCTATCGATAGATTCTTCACGCGCCGTCCACACATTCTTTAAGCCTTCGAAATCATACTCATTTTCAGATCATAGTTGAAATAAATATGTTGTTCACGGATGTTGTATTTGTTGTTCTTCATCTGATGAAATGATTTTGCGCGTGTGTGCGCTTGCTTGTGTATAATATGAGAAATTGTTTGAGGTGCATAATCGTTTTGTTGGAGGAGCATGATGTTGCAGTTTGGGCATGAGCAATAAGAGATCGAGTCTCAAGCAACCTAGCTTGTTATTCCAATAATATGTATATTGATGTCCCATTTTTAGAATTCACATGAATGAGAGAAAATGATATTAAGTTAAAATTATAAGTCACATGCAATGCACATGGTCACTTAAGTGATTAATTTTAATTAACTGACACAATTGATGTGATATCATCTGAGGTGGTCAACTGTTTTCGAAAATAATTTTAAGGAATCATCTGTTTTTATTGACTATTAAGAAGTGTCACTCTGAGCATTTTAATTATTCTGTGATCATCTGTTTTAGTGACTAGTACGCAGTGTCACACTCTAAGCATTTTAATCATTATGTGATCATCTGTTTTAAATGACTAGTATATAATGTTACACTCTTAGCATTTTAACCATTCTAGAACGTGCGGCACCTAGCAAAATGTTCTAATTCTTTTATATTAAGTCAGCCTTCACATGGAAATGGCTAAGTCTTTGTAATGTGGAAAGCTTCTCCTATATTTCCTAATTAGCATTGAAGGTCCTTAGAAGTCACTTGACACGTCATGCTTGCGAGATCGACTTGTGTGCTTGTAAGTTCTTACGAACATTAGCACAATACCATGTGCTTATATACATAGTACCAAAAATTAACACAATGTCTTCTCATTTAGCATACATGAGAAGCACGCTGTACAGACAACAACTTGTTGCCCTATATGTTTTTGCATGGAACTTTCCTTCCATATTCAATTTCATTCGGACCTCTCCTCAAGCTAGCGCACATCAAGAGAGTATAGACTCGGACTAATTCTAGGGTCAAGTTCTTTGGGAATGTGCCAGTAGAGTGTCTAGTGTACATGTAATTTTCCTTTTGGGTAAATTGATTGGAGACCCCTTGTACTTGTTCAAACAATTGAAAAGGCCCCTGAGTAGTTTTCACTACAGGTTTAACCCTTGTACTTGTTTTTTTTTTTTCTTT
>JAYMTH010000605.1:0-19461 GCA_036897465.1 Pelargonium australe
CTTTGTTCACAAATTTTTGAAAGAGGCAAGTGAGATGTTTGAAATGTACATCTATACAATGGGTGACCGTCCATACGCAAATGAAATGGCAAAGCTCCTTGATCCCAAGAAAGAGTATTTCAGTTCAAAAGTGATTTCACGAGAGGATGGCACCCTAAAGAATCAGAAGGGTCTTGATGTAGTACCAGGTCCAGAAAGTGCCGTTCTGATTCTGGATGATACAGAACAGGTAAGACTTCTTTCTGCATATCTGCATGTATATGTATACATTCATTTCATCTATCGATAGTTCAGTTCCTTTTCATAATGAATCATGTATTTCTAGAAGGTTTCTTAGTATGAGCAAGATCATACAAGATGCAGTTTTGCTAGGAGTAAATCTCATTGTCAGCATGTGAATAATAACTTTAGACTCCAATCGATGTCATTGTTTGTATCATTATAATTGGTAATTCTATCAGTGTCTGCTGTTGTGCATGTGCATAGTATTAATGCTCAATTGTGATATTGCCAAATGGTCAATTATTATCGCTGAAGGCAGAGCAATAAGGGCTATTCGATAAAGTTGCACTTAGTTGCTGTAATTAACCAAATAGTCAATTATTGTGTGTGTTCCTTGTTTATTTGCATTATCTCTTGACCTGTTAATTATTCCAGTACTTATAAATTTGATATATATTTCTTCATACATTATTTACAGGCTTGGACGAAGCACGGGGACAATTTGATACTTATGGAAAGATATCATTTTTTTGCATCAAGCTGTCGCGATTTTGGCTTCAATTGTAAGTCTTTGTCGGAGTTGAAGAGTGATGAAAGTGAGCCTGATGGAGCGCTTGCAAGTGTTCTCAAAGTTCTAAGGCGAATACACGATATATTCTTTAATGTATGTCTATCTCGTATGCGGTTAAATTTTATTAAAATCTCAATCAATTATTTGTATTATAAATTTTGCATGTTTGATTTCATGTGTTGATTTTCTTGTAGGAACTGAAGGATGATCTTGCTGACAGGGACGTGAGGCAGGTAAAATGTTTTTTGTGCTTAACACGTAGCGCTACGTTAACATAAGTTTTGTCCTGCTTTGCATCTTCAGTTAAATTGTTAATGAAGATACATGAAAGAAATGACCACCACAAACATCAAACTTGTTCCATCAGTTAAATCTAACTGAAAAAATAGTCTATCATCACATGCATTGCATGTGATTTGTTATTTTATTACGATATCCAAATTACCCTTCCTATTTCCCTAAATATTGTTTAGTAAGTATATTTGCCCGAGACTTGAGCGAGTGATGTGGTGTGTGATAGACTGATAGTGAATATCTTGGTGTATGTACTTTTGTTCCCTTCTTGGGAATTATCAATAAAAGTGTGTGAGAATGGTGTGTAGCTTCTTGACTTTCAAGCGATTATGAGGGTATTTTACAATTTTTGCTTTTACAGTTAGATTTAACTGATAGAACGGGTTTGAAAAGGTTTGTGAATTGTAATCACTAGCATTAAGCGACAAGTCCATAAGGGTTAAAAGCTAACGAGTATTTTTTTGTCCTTGTCTTGAAGGTGTTGAAAGTTGTCCGAAAAGAGGTGTTGAAGGATTGTAAAATTATCTTCAGCCATCTCTTCCCGACCAAGTTCCAGGCTAGTAATCACCGTTATTGGAAGATGGCGGAGCAGTTGGGAGCTACATGCTCCACAGAGATGGACCCATCAGTGACACATGTGGTCTCGACAGAACCTGGAACAAGCAAGTCCCGTTGGGCAGTGAAGGAGAAGAAGTTCTTGGTCAATCCGAAGTGGATAGAAGCTGCCAATTACTTCTGGCTGAAGCAACCCGAAGAGAACTTCCCAGTCAAGGAAATTAAAGTCGACTGATATGTTCCATTTTTGTTCCCTCTAACCTTCTTTAATCTTTTGATCGAGCATAGTTTAGGTTAACTGGTTCCTCTTCAAGAGTCATGTACACGAGGAGGCTCCTGCATATTGATGATTTTGATCACCTGGTTAAATCTTTGTACAGTTGGTAGACTAATTGGGAGTGGCCGAACTGATAGTCCTATTCGTTTATTATCATTGCTGGAGTAGAGGGTATCGAAATCGACTAATGTGTATTGATTTCTTGACAATAGGACCCTATAGATTGGCAATATATGGTTACAACCTTATTTTTGGATGCTGTCTTAAGGTTGTGCTTGTTGTGTATGGATCTTATGTTTTGAGCACACAAGAATTTTGTTTGCTTCCTTTGTTGTGGTTTATGTGATAATTTTTTCAGAACTTTTATGGTTGACGTGGCAACCCTTCGACGTTTACGAGTGAAATTATTTGTCGACTCGACTCCGATGCCCCTGAATCATTTGTCTCCAAACATTCATATTATTTCAATTTAATCGCAAGTTATGCTATTTTGTTTCAAATCTGAAATTCTGAATGGACTAATTTGTAACAAAATGGAACAATTTAGATTCATTGCTCAACTAGAAGAGCCCCATGCAATCAATCCAACATCCATTGAGTTAACAAACAACAATTTCTTTAGCCAATATCATATATCCAATCATTCTTTCTTTACATGACTCAAATTTAGTAAACTATGTACACTCACAAATTACAAAAGTGCCACAGGACACTCCACTTGCAAACCCATTTATTGCACAACATAAGCTCATGACCAACCCAATGCAAGTTTCATGAACCATTCAGTCACCTATATATATATATATATATCAATCACACAGCATAGAGCCTAATAACCTTATCTATCTTGGCTCTGCAAACAGGACACAAACCTTTCTTTGCTTTGATCTCACCCAAACAAGACATACAACCTGCCATGTGACCACATGGAATGCAAGCACCTTCTACAGGAGCTTCCCAGCATATTATACACAGCGAAGAATCATCGTCTTTTGCGTCACTTGTTACCGAAGAAACTACATTCTCGGCGGCTGGAGCAGACAACTCCACCGGGCTCATATCAATGGACGGATAGTGAATTGGCCCATCATCGGAAACATTAATTGGTGGAGCCGAAGGATATGAGGAACTAGGCTGCACAGCAGTCGAAAGTTTGTCGTGTGTATGTGCGTAATGTGTTGAACTGCTTGCCTGGAACTCGTTGCTGGATTTGTCTGGAGTATTTTCCAGACTATTTGTGTTTACGGGTTCAGAGCTCGGGTGTGCCCTTGGGGGAAGAGGCGGTGTGTCCTCCAATGCAGACTGAATGGAGGCACTTAATGCCATTGCTAATTCTATAGCTTCGGTGGCAGAATCGGGTGCAGTTGCTGGAACTGAGTTTTGGGTACCGTGAATTGCTTGAGGAGGTGCAACCTGAAATAGCGATAAACACCAATGTATCACAAATGTTCTGTTGGAAGAGTTAGATTATTAACTAAGTAAGAAAACAAAATAGCTCATCCAAGATTAACTAAGGAAACCAATTGTTTATAACTCAAGACATGAACCGTTGCTGATAAATAATTTTTTTTTTAAAAACTCATAATCCGAGATGCAGGAGACTGGAGATGGAGCACCACTGGACCCCAACAATTATGTCAACGAATTGGACTGAAATTCGCACAATTCAAGTAAAATGGGCCAACGAACAAGACCACATGCCTTTCCCATGTGTCTAGGCTGCATTTCCAGCGGTCTGAGGTCGTTTGAGGGGTGTTTGGTCATTTTCTATTTTAGAAATTCCTATATACTTGATTTCGGGTGTATTTTCAGCTAGGATATAGGCTAGGAGTTAAAAATAGCTGTTGCGCAGCTTCTTTTAGTTTTTAGCTTATGTTTGATTTCTTACATAACTTTCGGAAGAGACACTATGGTTCCTTTGTGTTCGTGTTCTTCGGCCGTCATTTTCAATAAGGATATAATTCCAACTATAACGATAATGCAAGCCTGAAAAGAGTAACATAGGCTGATACTTCACCTGAGGGATTCCTCGGCATGCATGGTACAATAACTGCAATTGATGTTTGTCGCCTTCATTGCATGAAGAAAGCTTATATCGTGTCTCTGGTGTAAATAAACATATGATCAGAGAAGTTTAGCCAAGTATGACATATGCTTAGAGAACAAAGGTGGAAAAAGTTAAAGAAACTGACTGGTTGACTGGTCAAATATCATTAGAGCGGGATCTGATTGGTGAAATTTGGGTTCTTCAATTTTACACTTCCATAGAGCAACAACTGCTCGAGGCTGGGCATCCTGTAATTGACAGATAGCACATATCAAAAGGTTTACATATACCCAACACAATAAGATTGTACCCAAAGTGAATGCTAAAGGCGAGTAATTTCACATCCAAACCGTCCCGAAGGAGTCTGGACCAAACAAAACAAATAATTGACAATAACCCGATATTCCATTGGAGTTAGTGTTAGCCATACTTTGGTATCCAACAGAACTGTCACTTCATACTCAACTGCCCCTCATTGCATTGAACTATAGAGAGGAATATGAAAATTTCTGATGGGGTTGAGACATCGGTGCCTCTCTTTCCACAACTTACCCATTTGGCTGTCAGCTAAATCTATTTTTTGCCCGTTCTGTTTATGGATTTTTTGAATAGTGTCTATGTAATAACTTGAAAACCAGCCCCAAGCATGATCAATTCTAATAGTTGAAAACATAGTGTTTTATGAAATTTGAACAACTAAGCTCTATTTTACCTGTGGATTAGAATATATTACAAGCTCCAATTTTAAAGCCTTCATTGGATTGTAGGAGCCATAAGGTAAGACAACAACCCAACTGCAAGATGAACTTCGGTCAGCTCATCATACATATATAAAACGTTTTGTTAGCTTATAAAGCATAATGATAGAGATAAAATAACTAGAAATTTGTATCTAACGATTGAAGGAGAGAGCATAAAAAATAAATAATGACATGACACAAACATTTTTCTTGATAAGAATTGAGGAGCTAATGCTTCAAGGAAACCTGGGCCGTAGAACTCCCTCAACCAGCCAGAGAAATGGCAAATATGATTCTACATAACAACAAAATGAAGATAGTGATTAGATCCCATAACAATGATCTGACTAAACTAGAGCATTTCTGAAGAATTACTACACACATGTTGTTGAGCATACCTCAATTGTTCGAACCACATTGGTAAACCCCTTTATTCTGGCAACATCGAGTGGAGTTTGGCAGTCGTCATTTCTCACTAATGCATTTGCTGAAATAGTAATTTAAGAAATAAGTTACAGTCACAATACACAGTGGAACAAAAAGTACAAGTTTTCTTAAAAATCATATGATAATCAAGACATATATACCTCCGTAGGACAGAAGTAACTTAACAGTCCGTTCCAATCCTCTTTTTGCTGCATGATGTAAGGGAGTACCTCCTTGACGCCCTAAAAATTTGAGGTCAAAGTGTAGCATTAAATATGGTCTTTGTACTTCAATGATCCGTAACAACAGAACAAATCTTTATTCCAATTCAACCAATAAGTGTGTAAATTGGGTTCTTTCAAATGGTTCAGAAAACAGACTATGAGTTACATAGGATACAAATAGTGTAAACGCATAGAAATCATCTGCCTACAACACGACATGTAACTTTCAGAAACTAACCGGGATGGTATGCATTAACATTGGCACCCAATTGAATCAGTTCTTTGACAACTTCATATCGTTCAGGACTTGTGCATGCTGCAACGAGCGGGGTCTTTCCTTCTCTGTCGATCCACTTCATGAAAACAAAAGGCCAACTATAACTTACTTCCAAAGAGAGACGCAGTTAAAGCAAATTACAAAAATCACCACAACCAAATTATCAATTTAATCATCTTCCGCTGTAGTCTAATTGGTTAGGATACTCAGCTCCCACCTGAGAGACCCGGGTTCAAGTCCCGGCAATGGAAAGCCAGGCCTCATACTATTAACATACTATTATTCATGCCGATAAAAAAAAATGTATATCAATGAATCAACTAGCTACCCAGAGTTTTCTAACTGAAGCAACAGCAACACATGTTGGATTCAGTAACAAGTAAAAACAAAACTCACAGTTCTTCATCAAAAATCATGATAAAAAATTGCTTCTTTGTGAAGGGTAACGTGGATACACATGCATTGAGTTTTGATAATAATCTACAGATTCATCGTGCAATGCAAAACTTCAATAATCAAATTTCCTAAAGATGCAATAGAGATGGAATGTTGTCAATTTAGCTAAACTTACCTTTCTCATCCATAAGATTACATATAATTACTACCCTTTGACCTGCTAAATTGCTAGATAAAACCCCAAAACACAATTCAACTACTTGCTCTGTTAATCAGATCCTTTTTCCTAAATTCCAGCTATACACTACATATTCCTCTTCTTCCAAGAGCACAGAGCTAAGAGTAACTCAGTGAGCAATTGGGCATATAAATTTGGACCAAAGTTTAAAACTTTAACACTCTATGATGTGATTTAAGCAGCTACAATTCGAATAAAATCATCACCAAGAAAATGAAAGTAATTGAAAAAAGCTACCTCAAGAGTTGCACCTTCCCTGCACAGAGCTTTAATGGCTTCCACATTTCCAGAAATAACAAACTCATAGAGCAACTCCTCTTTAGACTGTTGCTGGCTCATCGTATCAAGACTTTGGCCCATCTTTTTTTGTATTTTTCTTGAGAAAAAAAAAATTCACCCAAAAAGCCAAAACCCAGTTAGGTTTCAGTAGATTCCGAAGCAAGAATCGAAATTTTCAGGAATTGGTTCTTGAAAAGCAAAACCCTTTTATTTATATATATTTTTATATGTATACGCGGAATTGGAATTGGAATTGGGGCAGTGTTTGTGACTTTGTGTGAGAGACTTAGTGGAGAAGAAAAATGTATGGTTTTTACTCTTCGTCTCTGGTTTATTGGAGAGGAAGGTTCCAATTAATTATGAAACTAATTTTTTTTAATAATAATAACGAATTTTGAGACTTTCTTTATTTTTGGAAAATAAGTAGTTGAATTTTGGTTAAATTAACAAATAAGTGGTTAAATTTGTAGTTTGTAAGTTATATTTTTTTCATACTCTTGAATTGCTCAAAATTAATTAGTTTTAGCCTCTAAATTTTATGTATATTACACTTTAGGCCAGCAAAAAGTATGGTTTAGTCTCCCTATAACTATAAGTTAGTTGAAAACAATTATAAAGTTGTGATACATTTTTGTAATTTATTTCACTTTAAAATTCCAAACAAAAATAGTATACATATATAATTAATCTCCAAACAAAATTATGATTTTGTGATTCAATATATGATTACTATTTTTTTATGCGTTGGTTTAATGTAACTCGAGTTATATTTAAAGAATTGTATGGAAGATGAAGACAAGAATAAGTTGGCTCAAGCACGTAGGAGTGAAATTGGATGCTCTCTTTGACGTAAACAATACAATCAGCGTGATTTTAAGAGATTGTGCAACACTTTCTTAGAAGTTTCACTACTTAATCTTTAGTTTTCTTCACCAACATACAGATAGTCGCTCATACATTGACTACGTTCTCTACCTCTAACTCACGTGTGAGAGCCATAGGCTACTAAAATTCTCTTATTTGTATTCAATACCTTTCGTTACATGATTGATAATAAATTGAGTTTTCAAATGGTCCTCTTAATATCTATTTTATTCTAAAACGGCCACAAACTTCACACAAAAAAAATAAATAAATAACGACGACTGCATTGTAGCAAAAATAGAACAAGAGGGCCAATTTGTCAAAAAATCAATATTAAGAGGACCACCTTGAAACATTCTTCAAACCAAAATTTTGAGACAAATCAAAAGACATCCATTTTTTTCAGAACAGAATTGTATTTTGGACAATTTACTCTATTTTCCCAATTCCATTTGTCTAAGCTCATCTACATCTTTTTTTTATCCACTTCACAAGAACACAACTATATGTTTCCAATTTATACAATATCATAGATAGAGAATAGGTAATGAACAAAATGTAGTGTAAATGAAACCAATAGAGCTCAGTATCAGTCAGTCAGGACCTACAATAGTTTTCCAGAGATGAATGTCAAGAAAATCCCAACAATTATTTCTCCCATGAAAACGACATCCAACATCGGACATCAGCATATCATTTGACGGAACACTGTTGATTGATATTAACCGAACAAGTCAAATATACGAGCATCCAGCATAGTTTAACCTTTGCGAATCGACTGATGTCGTGCCATCTCCTCGACGTCGAGTTCAACTTGCACGACTGGGAAATCCTTTTCCGTGCTGATTGGACTGTTTAACGGAACACAGAAGTTCATATCACAGCAAAGATGAAGATTTTACAGCATATGATAACCGAGGAAAGAGCATAGTTTTGTAATTGAAGAACTGACCTATTCAGCACGGGGCCATGATCGACAGCGTTTCGAAGGCAATATATGACTCTCCCAACTATGCTCGTCATGGGAACTGGGCCAAATATTCGACTGTCATTGGCTTCCTGGAATTAAGGGATTAAACAGAGAAAAAATTTGGAGATGATCCATGAGATTTAATGCTCAAACATGTTTTTTTGTGGGTACGGAGCACAGAAATAGACCCAATTAATTTTTTAGTCGGGTTTGCCATGGGGAAACAGTATAACAGATTGGGCAACCCGATTATGTCACAACCCAACTCCGGGATAGGTCTTTTCAACCCAAAAAAACAGAATTGAATTGCCAACTCTAACACAGCCAATATGCCAAAACGACCATCATTTATAAGTTAAAAACCACTCGTTGGGAAGAAGGAAAAAATTATCAACTATTTGCTTCACTTCAAGTGCTCTAGACTTGAGAGAGGGCTAATGTGTTTAATCATCAGGAGGCCTATTGGCACCACATTTTAAAATAACCATCCAAATATAAAACTGTGGAATATACCTTTGGCTTTAAGCTTTCATTATCAGCCAACACCCAGCATTCATCCTTTTCAAGCACAAAAGGTTTATCTTTTTCATCTTTGGACGCCATTTCATAGCCTTCAACAGCGGCCAATCTTCTGACAAGAAAGTCATCTGAGTCCTCAGGGTTCTTTAACACCACAACATCTCCTACAGAAACATTCCTGCAGTGAAAGTGTCATTCCGTAAGAAAAATAGTTCCATACCAATATTGTTAGGCGACAAAATCAAAATCTTAAGAACCAAGATGAGGGAGTAAAATATATATGACTACAAGTGATGAGTCCTTGGATTCTAGGTTTCTTTTTGTTTAAAGGGCAAATAGATGCTATTTGTATAGCACATTGGAATAAATTTGTTAAACAAAAAAGATCCAAGCTGACTTGTATTTGACTTTATCATGGGTCAATCTGACATAACCTTCAGTATTCAGACAGCGATCAACATAGCACATTAAACATTTCCTCGGTGATGACTACTCATTCCTGAGATGAAATCTTGAAAAAACAAATAAATATACCCAAGAATGTTGGTTGTTGCAACCTCATGGGATGTTTTAATGAAAAGGAAAGTGTTTTGTTTTAGAAAGAGAAATAAATGTACCTCGGATCCACAGCTGGTAATTTCCGGACGAGAAGTGAACTTTTTTCTCCAATTGCGGGGGTCATCTCCACGCCTTTATTCCAGTGCAAGTATGTCAACTTGTTAGAAAATGTCTTCCATGCAACATCAAACGCTTCACTCCTACTTTTATATCTTACACCACTCTGCATAACATTAAAGATTATGTCAGAAAATTTAAACTAAAATAGCACCAGTACTAACACAATCCTTAGCAAAAAACATGCAGGAAAAATGATCTGAAAGGCAGCACAACAATCAGCAAATACTCTCTTCGTGCCAAATTGACTGTCATGTGTTGAATTGAAGATATAGTTGGAGTATAAATTGTTTATAAAAAAATCCCTAGTACATTTAGGATTTATCATGGTAGCCTGTAAGTATTATTTGTAGTTCGATTGATGAAAATAATTCAATCAAACAATATACTTCACATAGTATCACAGCGGTTCTTAATCTTTTCCCTAAAAGTGGGTGAAGAGATATTTCTTCAATGGTTCAATGACCTTGTGATCATTTTTCGGTAATGACAATATCATCAACATACACAACTAGATAGATGCATTGTCCATGTGATGTATGCTTATAGAGCACCAAAATGACCAGACTCATGATGACACATACCAAGTTCTTAAAATAGAAGTGACGAATCTCTCAAACCAAGCACAACGAGGTAGTTTTAGACCATACAGAAAACAGTGGAGTTTACACACCAATACAGACTTCCCATGAACAACAAAACCAGGTGGTTGCTCCATATATATCTCCTCTTGGAGCTTTCAATGGAAATAAACATTTTTATGCTCAACTAATGTAGTGGCCAATGCCATGCAATGACAAGGTGTGAGCTAAACATGGACGAAGCAATTGATTCAAGTATTTAAATTTCAGTAAGTGTCACAAATGAAATTATTGTGTGATGACTGATGATAGAGATTGATTGTATTTTATCCGGGATAAGATTTTGTGCGGACATACCACCAATGGCAATGTCAGTTCAAATGAACAACAAGCATATATCTTCACACTTCTCTCAGAGGAACTCACACCGACTTCATTTGTAGCAAGCTTGACACTTATGATATATATGTTTCAGCTAGTGAGGGAGTGTTGAAGATATAGTTAAGAGTATAACTGTCATTGTTTTTCTAGTAGACATAGGATTCATCATAGTAGCCAATAAGTAGTTTTCGTAATTCAATTGATGATAATTGTTCAATCAATCAGCAAATTTCAAATTTTGTTTCTCTAAAATGATTGTCCCAAAATGAGAGTCATCTTCCCTTTTTGGTAAGTTAGTTATAAATGAATCAATAATATATCTAAGATAATCTAGTTACATCATTTGAGTGTGATGCAAATTAAGACTACCATAAAGGTAGCACTTATACACACCATCTTTAGCCAGCAAATCAGGGTTCAACACACCGTCACCAATTGGACACAATTTGCTCCTAACACACGTCCAACACACAAATCAAGTAGTCATTTGTCAAAATAAAAAATAATTAGGACTCGCTAGCAACACGCGAATTATCAATCCTACATACAGTTTTGAATAAAAAATATTAAGAATACGAACAAAACACTAAAGGCAATGAGAAACGAACTTTGTCTAAAACCTAGAAAACAGAACAATGAAGAACTCTAACAAAATATGGATATTGGGATTCAAATCATATTTATTAAGACGAAGCAATTCAAATAATATCCCCACTTTCTTAACTTCTAAGCCAACGCAAGTGACAAATCTAAGCTGTTCCCCATCAATTAGTAAGAAAGTGTAAAAATAAAGTAACAAATCATTCTCCTTGATAATGGATACCTAGTAAATGATAAAAGAATGTATTTAACTAGTTTTATCAGCTAACCTCGTAACAAACGTCGTAAAAATCGCAAAGGTATCATTCCCATAAATGAATAGCTGAAATAAGCACTATGATCTCTTTCAAAACAAAGTACATTGACTGTCACGTTGTTCAGTTCGACATCTTACTTGAAGCAAGGTTAAAATTGTAGTCCTATTTGCTCTTCGCGCAATGTTTACACTCAATATCAGAAAATTGCAGAGTTGCAATATACACACAAACCAGTACCTAACACAAATAAAAGACAACACTCCAGACATGAGCACATCCATAGAAAACAACAATTTCAACATAGCCTCTAAAGCATTATGGTAATGAACTATAAACCTTCTCTGACTCAATACAATAACAATATATATACACAAATAGAACAGTTCATGATCCAACATTCCCACCAAAAAAAACATTTCAGAAACTTAATGCACCCCCCCAAAAAATACAAATAAAGAATACCCACGATAAAATTTCAAGCACACACCCATAGAATAAAGAAACCCACATGTAAATTCGAGATTTTTCATGTTATGTAAACGAAACCCAGCTGAATTTTCACCGGAAACGTCGATTTGAGCGGTGAAAAATTTGAGAAAATCACATAGAAAATGAGCTACAAACGTAATGAAGCAAATACGTACCTTGATCTGCTTGTCGAGTAGAGCCGCTGAGTACTCAAGCTTGTGCGTGATGTACCGAGCCCAAGTAAAGAACGAAGCCATTGCTGTCGCCGATGGAGATTGTCGTCTTCTTCGCCGATGTTCTGTCACTGTGAGTTGTGAATTTCCCAATTTCTTAAACCCTTAAGAAATTGAAATTCGTTTTATTTTTCGTCTAATTTTT
Source organism: Pelargonium australe (assembly GCA_036897465.1). Lineage (NCBI taxonomy): Eukaryota > Viridiplantae > Streptophyta > Magnoliopsida > Geraniales > Geraniaceae > Pelargonium > Pelargonium australe. Next base: position 12,240 of record JAYMTH010000605.1, read on the forward strand.
GTTTTTAAATCTCTGAATGAAAAAATTAATAAATGAATTTGGGCCTTTTGAAGACTTGTTTGGGGCTATCAAGGCCCACTGAAAATGGCCATCTCATTTTGTTTTCGGTATGATAATTTTTTAGACAAAAGACCAAATTTGGTTCTAAATATTGAATTTGGTACCTAATTGAAATGGTAGTTGGATTTTCAAATATTGATCAAATTTCGTCTCTCAACTTTTAATATAAACTTCAAAGGAGATTACCATTTCGGATCGAAAGAAGTTCATAAATTATCAAATTAGATAAAAAAAACAAAAATTCAGGGATCAAATTGGGTTTAAATTTTTTTTAGTAACCAAATTAGGTCAAAACATGAAAATTCATGTACCAAATTGGATCTTTTACTTTATTTATTTATTTATATTTATTTACTTCACTCAAATTTTCTTTTTATGAGTCTAGCTATATAATAACATGAGTAATCTTCCCTTTTAACTCACAATTCTACATCATATCGTTGATAAAAAAACTCAAACACAAGATTTCATAAAAAATTTAAAATGCTTAAACCATTTGGCTCATCGTGTTAGAGTACTTCATTCCGCTCATCATGAAAATTGAACATCTTATCTACTCAAACTTCTGAGTAAGAATTATCCAAAAGAACAAAATTAAGAAGAAAATCCAAACATATTTCTATGTGGGACCCACAACCCCATCCCTATGAATCCGCAAAAGACGACACGTGTATCTCAGTTTCGAGTCAAATCGCTCTCAGTACATCAACAACAAATAAAACTGAAACTGACTCACAAAACAACCACAACATCACCGTCGCTACTGAGAATCTGAGTCGATTTCACAAATTAGGGTTTTGTCTCTCTCTCGGCGATCAGGTTTGTGTACTGATTCTATGTTAAACCTTGAAAGCTTTCAATTTGGTCTGTTTGGCTGCTGAGAAACTGACGGGAAAGGAAAAAAACAGCAAAAACTGAAGTTAATTTGCTGATTTATTTTTCGAATGTAAACACAATTTCTTTGATTTTCTTAGTAATCAAACAGATGCATAAGTGAAGTAAAGATAGATAGAATGAAGTTTTGTGCAATTACCTGTTAATTTCAGTAGAAGATTTTCTGGGAAAATCAGTAATTTAATTACTCATCCCGATTGCTTTCCACGACTTCAATCAGAAGTTAAATCTACACAAAGTTCAGAACTTGGAAGTTCTTTATCATGTAATTTTGAAAATTTATCAATTATATGTTTTTAACTTGTGTTTAATTTTAGGGTTTTGACTTCAGGGAGCTCAGGGGAAAAGCTTGACTACTAGGGTTGTTGAATTTGAGTTTTGTGAACTTAGTGGAGGAATGGACAAGCTGAAGTTAGCTCAGTTTGGCGAGCGTTTGATGACAGGTGGAGCTCAAATGGGTAGAATGGTCAGTGGGAAGGTGAAGGAAATGCTGCAAAGCCCGACGGTGGAGTCGAAGATGGTTGATGAGGCAACACTGGAAACGTTGCCAGAGCCCAACTGGGGTATGAATTTGAGGATATGTGCAATGATTAACAGTGGAGAGTTTAGTGGGTTGGAGATCGTTAGGGCTATAAAGAAGAAGATTTCGGGTAAGAGCGTTGTGAGCCAGATGTTGAGTCTTGATTTGTTGGAAGCTTGCACTATGAATTGCGAGAAGGTGTTCTCGGTGGTGGCGTCAGAGAAAGTGTTGGAGGAGATGGTCATGATGATGGATAATCCCCAGACGGACCAGGGAAATAGAGATAGGGCTTTGCAGTTGATTCGGGCATGGGGTCAGTCCGAGGATCTTGCATATCTTCCTGTGTTTCACCAAACCTATATGGTGAGTTACATTTCTTGTTTGCCGTCATCTATCCTGCTTTCGATATTTGTGATTTTTTTTATGATTCGATTTATTTATATATTTACAACGCAAGGAAAAAATCTCCAGCTTCACTTTGTTAGTAGACTTAATCATGTCTTGGTGATGAGATCTGCCCAATTAATAGTTTTGCAGTTTATGACATGCAATACAATCGTCATTTCATTTGTGGTTGATGTGATCTTCCATATTCTTAGGCTGAGTTTTGGGGTATATGACTCAAGACATCGAGCAGAGTTGTTCATTTTCTAACAAGCTTGAATTATTTTTGCATCATATTTAGATTGCTGATTGGGGTTGAATAAATAGGTTAAACAAATCAGTTCCTTACGAGCCTTCCATTAACAAGTGTGTTCTTACTTCTGCTATGCTTCTGTGTTCGACAAGGAAGTTTTCATGTTATCCTTGATCACTATTTTGAAGTATCAATTAGAGCGTATTCTGGACCATTTCCTTAAAACAATGATGCACTATGATTTGCTTATTCTATACTTTTAATTTAATAGAATATGTAACAAAAAGAAAAAAATTGACCAACTTCTTCATTTTTGTATTTAATATGCAAGAACCACTTTGGATCCGGCCACATTTTCCTGTCAAGCCGTGTAATTATAGACTGACGTGTGATTGAATAATGTATTTGGTGCATAAGCAATTGGATGGCCAAGTAGGAAACAATTGTACATTGGAAAATACAAGATAGGATTGCATACAGATGCACATCTTTTATCAGAAGTACATTTTCCTTCTTGATTATTCGTGGATACACTTATTTGGTTCTTTCACTTGAAGCTAGTTTTTATTTTTTTATTTTGGACTAACGGGATATTCTTAATAAACACATTAACGGACAATTTGATTCATTTCATATTTTTTCCTTCTGATTCTTCTATTCGGGCAGAGCTTAAAAGGTAGACGCACATCTTTACCGCCAGAAGATAGTGAACCTCCTATGCAACATTCGCTTGAGTCATATGTTCATCAACAGCCAATGCCTCCTCCTGAAGAATACCCTTTTCCTAACACAGGACATGATGATGACCAAACTTATTTTTCCCACAATTATGGAGGCCTATCGGTTGAAGAGAAGAAAGAATTTATGGTAGAAACTCGAAACAGCCTGGACTTGCTCTCTAGCATATTGACTGAAGCTGAGCCAAAAGCTATGAAGGTAAGTTCACTACATTTGATCAGTATGTTACTTCTGTCATTTATGATGCATACCGTTTTTGCAGTTTATTGAATCATTTAATGCATACATCTTTTTCCTCTGTATTTTGATATGACCGTTTTAGAAAAATTACCATCTTTTCTCCTTGTGTAATGTCACTATTTAAAATAAAAATAGAAAACAAAAAACAAAAACAAGATATAGACTTATAGTGAATTTTTTTGGTTGTTTACGTTTTTATGATAACCCATGTCCCATGGCGTGTGCATCAGTCCAGGACCGGACCGAATTTTGGTAATTTTTCGGACCGAAGTCTGGACTGGACTGAAAATCCTAGGCTGGAGTGATTGGACTGAAATAATTGGAAATTTTTGAAAATTTTCATTTCTACCAGAAAAAATACAGTATGGAGAACATGGAGAAAATTGGACCTAAAGCATTAAAAATTAATTTGGTTCAGACCGAATCATGAACACCTCTGCATTATTGTAGCTCTATTAGGAACTGTTTTCTTTTCTTTCCCCTTGTGCCACAGGCAATAACTACGAACTCAGATTTCTGAATCTACAAATGAGTATAAGAAACAGAGAAGATAAAGGATGCAATAATACTTCTTGTGTGGCTGCAGGACGATTTGACAGTGAGCATGCTAGAGAAGCTGAAGCAGTCGCAACCCGTCGTTCAGAGGATTGTAGAAACCACCACTGACGATGAGGTAATGCTCTTTGAGGCTTTGAATCTTCATGATGAACTCCAACAAGTTATCTCAAGATGTGGAGAACTCGAAGCTGGTCTCGAATCCACCAAACAAGCCAGTTCACTTACTGATGTTGAAACTCTAAAATCTGGAGAACTGTCCGAAAACTGCAGCGCCATTGAAGCCAGTTTACACACTCGGGTTGAAACTCAAAAACCCGAAATACCACCGCCTGGTAATGTTGAGACCGCTGCAGCCAGTTCAGCCTCGAAGGTTGGCACTCGTAATGAAAGCAGCAAAGGAGAAAGTTCCCTGGAAGAGCGAGAACTTGGTATCGAATCGAGCAGTAGCAAGAAAGCCGTTGAATAAGAGAAGGCTTGTGAAACTGTATACTGTTTTTCTTGATAATGTCTGTCGTTTACTGCTGTGCACTGGACTGACTTAGTTTTTTTTTTTCCGCAAAATGATACTATGTTGTCTGGATATTTTCTGATTTAATGTCTAAACTTGCTAACCAATTTGTCCAGTTCCTTCACTTCCTTGACTTGCAATTGCGTTTTAAGCTTCCATGAGCTTGGTTGAGAGTTTTTATTTATTAATTTTTATAAGTTGGTTGAGACTTGAGAGTGTTAGTGACTATTTATTTGCATGAAAGCATAAATAGTGAGCCCAATTATATTGATTTTGATTTTACCAAGACTTATGGAGAAGTGACCATTCGGATTTCCTAACCATAACTTTAACCTAAACCATAAGAGGTATGTGTTGCTCGGCCTGATCTCCAAATTAGGAATTGATAAAAGTCGATCTGAAAATTAATCAAGCTTATTTTATACTACTTAAAAATTGTGGTTGATATTCATATTCAAGGTCACCCAGAACACATGACGGGTTAAAAAATCTAGGTACAAACCGAAAAATCTTATTTGTAAAACTTAAAACATGGTGTCAGGTCCCGACCCGAAATCTGAAATGACGTTCCTAATACAGTAAAGAAAGGAGAGAGAAGAGATTAGGGGTAAATACCAAAAATGCCCTTCACTTGACTTGAAGTACTGTGTACAACTCGGTTATGGAAACTCACACTCCGTAGAACACACAACACACCCGAATCCAACAAAATTCTCTCCCGCCATTTCTCCAAATTCCCTTTTCCTTTTCCCTCCACTTTCCCGAGAAAGACTGAATTTTCCTGGAAAATTCCATCTTCAGCATATTCGCATCACACACTAGCAACTTCACTACCCCATGAGCCCTAATCGCACGCATCCGGAAACTCTGCGCATCGAATTTGTTGTACCGTACTAAATTTCGCTCCCCAACAGATCTTCCGACCTAGGGTTTAGTATCAGCCATGCCGTCCCTGGCGTCTACAGGGAAAATCCTCCGGTTGGAGGTGGAGAACTTCAAGTCCTACAAGGGATTCCAGAAAATTGGCCCCTTCTACGATTTTACGGCGATAATTGGTCCGAACGGGTCCGGAAAATCGAATCTAATGGACGCTATTAGCTTCGTGCTGGGCGTGCGCACCGGCCAGCTCCGCGGGACACAGTTGAAGGACCTGATCTACGCCTTCGACGACAAGGAGAAGGAGCAGAAGGGCCGTAGGGCTTTTGTCAGGCTTGTCTATGAAGTGGTTAAGGACGAGGAACTCGAGTTCACCAGAACAATCACGAGCTCTGGTGGGAGTGAGTACCGGATTAACCAGACGGTTGTGACTTGGGATCAGTACAATGCGAAGTTGAGGTCGCTCGGAATTCTCGTAAAAGCCCGGAATTTTCTAGTCTTCCAGGTAATTCGGTTGACTGATACCATTATTAGTTTTTTTTTTTTTGGGTAAATGAATTGTTTAATATATCACTGTAGTGTAATATTCATATTCCTTGTCCATGCTTCTGGCCTCACTTCAGCCACCATTTCTTTTTGTTTTTGGTTGTTTTGAGCAAATTGATCATACATACATACTTGGTGTTTTTTTAATCTATGTAGATTTCAAATTTGGACATTTTATCTATATTTGGTTATCATTATTGCCGGGTGTGTCATTATTCTGTTAATCACGACTTATACTACTTATACACATGTCTTAGTTTCTTTGATTGTATCGTTGGTTGATCGGTTATGGTATTACTTAAATTATGTTTCCAATTTTATCAGTGTATTGGCAAAACAATATAAATCAGTACTTTATTTCATTTCGAAATGGTAGTAAATTTCATCACGTCTTGGTTGGTAACATTTATTACAAGATTTGATATATTGGTGATGGTCTTCAACTTTTGCCACATGTATCACTCTACATATGCATTATTTGTGGCACAAATCGCCTGGTCCGGAAATACACTCGTCATCATGAATCTCACTTATGAAGTCAACATTCATCGCATGTGTATATAATAGTCACACTTCGTAACTTTAGAATTGGATTAGTTTAAGGATCAATAACCAGATTTGGGAGTCAAACCAATTTGGGTCAATTTTTTTGTATAATTCAGTTGATCTTGCTCGTGTTCTGACCAGGATACCAGATTCAACCCAAACCCAAACTCTATTCCAATTATCTTTCAAGTGCTCATGTAATATAATTGATGTGATGAACTAAGACATTAAACTGAATTGTATTATCACTTACACATACATATACCTCAAAATTATTCTCACTGACAAAAATGTTGGCTCATTTTACTTGTACATTCAACCCTCAAAAGATGTAGACAGCTAGAAGCTGATTCTTTTTCTCTTAACCAAGAGTAAACTTTGTCATCTAGGGTGATGTGGAGTCAATTGCATCGAAGAATCCCAAAGAGCTTACTGGACTTTTTGAGCAAATATCTGGGTCTGATGACCTCAAGAAAGACTATGAGCTACTGGAAGAGAAGAAAGCCACAGCTGAAGAAAAAGCAGCACTTGTCTATCAGAAAAAGAGAACAGTGACTATGGAGAGAAAGCAGAAGAAAGAACAGAAAGAAGAGGCAGAGAAACATCTTCGCTTGCAAGATCAACTGGTATTTATCATCAAATTTATCTGCAGGTTTCATGTCTTTTTTTTTTTTTTTTCCCTTCATACTATTGTATGAACATGTACCTTTTCTTATGTTTATTCATTATGCAAATAGTTCATTATTGACATGAGTATATATTTTAAATTTTTTGTTTATTTATTTTTAAGTTTGATTGATTGACGATATCAGGATGATCTGTTTGAGTTTTTTTATTTATTTTTTTTTATTTTATTTTTTTATTTTTAGTTAGTTCCTGTTGAAATAAGGTACCATAACAGCATATCATTTGGAGACCGACTAAATTTTGCTTGGGGTGCTCTCAATTGAATAGTCATACGTTCACTTTATATTGATGCGGCCCCTTCTGGAATTCTGCAGATATAGTGAAATAATAGAAAATATAAATGTAGAATGTGTCATATAGGGTTGTAATGTATGATCTGATTGTTTTTTTTTTTTTTTTTGTTATTTGTTGG
>JAYMTH010000606.1:0-19452 GCA_036897465.1 Pelargonium australe
CCGCCTCGGGCGTGAGAGTAATATCTCTTGCCGGAATTCACCGAGGAAAGCTTAAGAGCTCGAAGAAAGGTCTCAAGAGGATTAACTCGACTTTAGAGCCTAGAAGAAAATCATATTTGAGATTCAAAAGAATGCTCCAGATTTAGATTAGGGATCCCTCTCTCTTACCTGAGAGATGGTATTTATAGACCTTACCATAGGGCACGTGGCGTCGTCTGGCAAGGAGATAATTTTTGGAACACGCGTGGGGCCCACGTCACAGGGTTACACTCTAGGGTCCCCGACTTTAGGTTCCCAAGCGGCCGATCCTCCTGTCCCGAATGTCTTGTACCGAGTCCATGGCCATCGTGGGGAGCTCCCAATCGATGCGCATGCTTTCTCGGCCCCTTGGTTCTAGCCTAAGGGAGGACATCCGTGGGTGAGGCCTTAGGCAGCTTGGGCCATCCTGTCCCGGGGCCTTGGGAGTACGTATGAGGGACGTCAGAGCTCTCTTTCTCATCTGGGGGGGGGGTACTGATCAGCTTGGGACCTCTGGGACCGACTCTCGGCCCTTGCCCGCAAGTCTGACCTTTGGACCCTTGGGGGAGCGTTGTTGTTGCTCCTAAGCCTTCAGGCCCCTCGGACGGAGTTACTCAGTCCGTCACTGATGTGGCGCCCAACTGCAACGTGGTCGGCCCTTATTGGCCTTTTGGTCTTGTGATTTTTTGGGTAGCATCATGTCTTTTATCACTAATTTTATCTTCTAGTTAATATGTTATGGTCTATACAAAAGAGTTTTTGCATTTTTTATTGTGATCTAGTGAATCAAATATTGTATTCAACCCAAATTTTAATCGTTAATTTAACAATTTATAAAATGCAATGGATATTCATAATCGATCGATTGATTTTAATTAGTTTGATCAAATTTATTTTTATTGGTTCAAGATCGATCGTAGCTTAAAATATTTAGGAGCCCAAAATTCACATTTGGCACAGGGCCCCTGAATTCCTTGAGACGACCCTGCATATAAACAAAATATTTCCAATCCCACAATCATGAACCCTAAGTCACTAACATGCTTCCAGTACTAAGAATTTAGCTCATGCTCCTATACTGAACAACAATAAAAAAAATCCATAAAAGCTTCATTAATTTTCATCAATGTATAAAAAAAAGCTAATATTCAGCAAATCCACAAAGTAAAAAGGAGAAGAGAAGAGTACAAGATAGAATATAGAGAAGAAAGGAAGAATTCTTCAAATCTTCAAACTCCTTGAGTTTTCTTCTTTCCTCCTCTTCTTTTCTCCCTAGAAACCTTAGAACTTATCCTCTAAACCCTAAAAAGTCTCTCTCCCCCCACCCCTCCCCCCCAAATATGAGCAAACTAAATCTTATATAATGTGTCTATAAGTGACATAAATTCAGATCTAGTGAAGTCCCGACTTCCAAACTTGGATGTCTCGACTTCGAACATTTGAAACTTCTTCTAACAGTGTAAGTCCCAACTTCCAAACATGCAGGTCTTCCCAAAGTCGCAACCTCGAGATTAAAGCTGCTCTCTGAGGTTGGAAGTCGCGACTTCGACATATGCAGGTCCTCCCAAAGTCGGGACTTCGACTGCTACATGATGCTTAAGCCTTCTTTTGATCTCCTCTTCGCTCCTAAACTTGTTTCTTCAAGCATGGCTACTTGAAATGCATTGACAAACAAACGTGCCATCAAACAAGCTCATAAAATAGGCTATTTGAGACGTAAAACCAAGAGTGAAAAAGGCATTTTCACTTAAAAACTTTCAACTGATCAACAATGATGCATATGTGATGATATAAAGCTTAAAAGTGATTAAAATTAGAAGAATTTCATGATGAATGTAGACATAAAAGGCTTCAATAGTTCAATATGAAATCGAACTATCAGGCTGCTGCAAAATGCTTATAATAAATATAAGTGTTGATCATCATATTCAAGCATCGATGATAGAGGAGGAGGAGAGCCTTTGCGGTTGGAACTAAGATTGGGTGTGGGGAGAGACTCTCCATGGAGTCTTCTTACCCGCCCATGGAAAGCACCGCATGAGCCGAGCCGGATGGTGATAGCGCCCGTTTTACTTATGTTTTGTATTTCTTTATTTTTTCGTTGGGATTTTAACATTGTAATTGATTCTCTTTCATGTCTATGTGATTTTGGGATTAATTAAATGTTGAAATTTAGTTTTGCGTGTTTGTTTATGAACATGCATACTAACGTGTTAATGGTTAGTTGTGCGATTAATTTTGTTTTAATATATATACATTGGAATCAATTGTCTATGATGTTAGATCTTCTGTGTTACAATGATTCGTCGGGTTTGTAGCTTGTGTGTGGAGTTGCATCCCACAAACTCGGTCATAGTACGAGTTTTAACCTGATCATAGAGTTGTCCCATACAAATCGAATCATTGTATAGGGAGGATCCTTTGGTATTAACATACCCTAGGGCACCCTATGTCCTATATAAAACTGGTCTCAAAGCTAAAATGTATGTGCCCCCTTGTAGTAACATGCTTGGGGGCGCAATTACATGTGGGTTAAAGAAGGCCAACATATTCACTTTAAGTCTCAGTAAGGACCCGACCACAGACTTCCGAGTATTAGCCCAAGTTTGGATAACATTGTAGGACACAATATGTAGATAGAATCAATTTAAATATTACTTCATTGTACCAAATTGGTTGCACACTTTCCAGTATCACTTTAAATATGTTTTACCTCCCGATCTCTCTGGATCAATTGTAAATATATTTACCTTGGTATTGTGGTATTTTAGTTTCCTAATCATCATTTTCACTTGAAGTCCATGGTCATGTTCTTACCGAGACTTAAGCTGGTAAATACACCAACAACTCCGTCTGATATAATTGTGTTCTCAGGTATATTATTACAAGGGAATCCCATATACCTTAGCATGAGGCTTGACTCCATAACATGTGAAGAGTTTCCTTAAGCATATTAATACAAAAGGATCACTCGACCCTACATTTTGATTCATTTGAGACAACTCTATGGTCAGGCCGAAGTCTCATATTATGATCATGTTACATGATTGGCCAAATCAATAACAAGTTTTACGAATAACAAACCATAAGAATCCAAATAACCAAAATAACATTTCATCATTCTAACTAATAACAACCCATTGTTCAAACCATGTCCCTACCATTAAGCCACCCATTCTTAAAGACAATAAATTAACGGTGAAAGTTGCATATCAAAACAACATAATAAATAATCTCAAATCATCAAAGTATTAAAGCAAAATCCAAACTTATAAACCCTAAAAGGGGAAAAGGAAAGAAAAGAAAATGAGTCTTCATTAGTGGTAGACGATCCAAAGCCTTGACATTGTCAATCATCTTCTCCAATCTTTCCCCTTCCTCATGAGTTGTGGAGGCTCAAATCCTAAACTCTACTATCATCTCCTAAAATGCTGAAAAATGGCCTCTTTTCATAGTTGTCAAGATCACGGTGTTGCTGCTCTCTACCACAACGGAGGTTGCTTGAATTTATTTTTTTGTCTTTAAGGCTCCCCGTCGTGATAAAGCTTGATGCTCCTCACTCTTGACTTGTTTTCCTAATTTTTGGCTCCTGTCCTTGATGGTTTTGGCTTGCCTTACCATGATATCATCAACTAAAATTCCACAAGCATCATATCCATAAAAATAAGCAATTTAAGTATGAAAATAATCAAAATACATAGAAATCTACTCAAAACCACTAGAGGCTACGTGATGAGACATTGGGCACAAAAGAGACAAGTTCTAGCAAATATGGGTCCAAAATGAGGTGAAATGAGCAAGAAACATGCTAGTTTTGGCATAATTTATAGTAAGATAACTAGTAAAAAAATATGAGTTATCGGTTACCGTGTTACTGTGCATGTGCTTGATGATCTATTGGCACTTGGCTACTTCTCTTTTTCCTTCCAGACCATTGATCGTTCCTCCATTTTTATGTAATTGCATTTTCTCCATCAGTTCGCATATTGTGGTCGGAAGGATTTTTTCTTCGAGAGTGACTTGGTCAACCTTTAGGTGGAGTTCGAACCATTAGAAAAAGTGATCACGGAAGTCTCTTACTTAATGTTATGGAAGTCCTTGTCAAATTGTTCTAAGTGTAGATTTCCTTAAGTGTCAAGTCAAGTTTCAAGTGTGAAGGTCTCAGGTCTCAAGTCTTAATTACTTCCAAGCAAAGGTGTCTTGTCTTGTATTCCTATGTCCTGCATCAAGACAACACACACAAGAAACGAAGTACATGGGGTTCTGTTTCCGGGATGATGCCTCCGATGTGAGAGTAAGTCCTTTGTGGAAAACAAGAGAGCTCTAGAGAGAGAAATCTAGAGAGATAAGTGAATGTAAGAAGTGAACTTGGAATCGAGGATTCATCTTTCTTACTAAGAGGGGGTATTTATAGGCTCTTACCAACCAGTTCCATATGTCAGCGTATGATTGGTTGTTGGAAAGTGTGAGCCCCATCTAGGCCTATCTGGCCCACTTTGGCCCATTTAAGTCCATTTGTGATGTTGGGCTTCTGGCTCTCTGGACGCGTTGCTCGGGCTTTTCAAAGAGATTAGTGTGTCCCATACACCTCTCGGGTGATGATATGACTCGCCGAATCCTTTGTGAGCCTCCGCCTCGCGAGACAACGTCATGGGAGTATAAGAGTGTTGATGTCTAGAGGGCTTGTTGGTGTGTCTTGAGAGAGACTTGCAAATGTCAAGACCTTGTAAGAGTCAATAGTGGAGTGTCTTGAGGTTTCACATGTCACCTTTCATCGTTGGAGATATATGGAGTGCAAGAGTTTCGCTTATGGTACAAAGGCGGACAGATGCCGCGACATTTGTGCTCCATGTCGTGGCATTGTGTTTGTCCGGAGTCGCCTTTAAGCCCTTTGTTCCACTCTTTGATGGGAGGCTTGTGCTTTGTGGGGAGGCTTGAACTCTGTAGTGAGGCATGTGCTCTGCGGGGAGGCTTGTCTTTGTATTGGGGAAAAGAAAGCTTACATGTCTTCTAAGTGTCGAGAGATACTTAATACAAGCTTGGAGAGCTCTTTGTCCATGTTGGGTCCGTTATAGAAAGGGACGCACTTCTTGGAGAGCTTATCATGGAGTGGGACAAGAGTCACTTGTGCCTTGGTGGGACAAAGATCGCGTGCCGTAGAGCGGGACAAGGACCACATGTTTGATGGAGACAAAGAGGCATTTGATCATGGAGGGATAGAGGTTGCGTGCCGTGGAGCAGGACATGGACCTCATGTCTAGTCTTGGATGAGAGGAGTATGCATGTTGCGGCATGGTGTGTTGTCGTCGCGGCATTGGTCCGGACAAGCTTGTGCGTCCAGGCGGATAAGCTTGTGTGTCCGGGAAGAGACTCACTGTTGCCACGACAATGGATGCAGATGTCGTGGCATTGATCCAGAAAAACTTGTGTGTCCAGACGAACAAGCTTGTGTTTCCGAGCATACACTTACCATTGCCGCGACAATGGATGCAAATTTTGCGCCATCTAGTATGTGCCAAGTCATTCTTTGCCTTTTAAGGCATTCGGAAGTTCCTGCTTGTTCTGGTTTGCTTTAGGGAAGTTCTAGGACTTCATAGGTGTGATCTCAGGCCTTAAAGCCTTCTGGGTCTGAGCCAAATGTGATTTTTTTAATCAGAACTGGGCTACTTACGTAGCATATAGATGGCGACATGTCACTATTTCATTCGTTCTGAGACATATAATTTTTTGGGTAGCATCACTACTTATGGAGCCGTTAGGGAGCTTATTGATCCCATCTCTTAAATTTCTGCCTAAGGTGAGTGTAAATGCTCGACACTTTATTGCATTGGTTTCTTGGTACAAAGATTCAAATGAAATATAAAATCGCCCAAGTGGTGCTCAGGATCTTTATTTCCTTCATACTTGTAGATCTTAAGGATTCTGAAATAGACCGAAAAGATTTCTCAACATACGCTTTTAGAGAAATATTATCTATCTTCGAGGTTGGGGATTGTCATCATAGTCGATGATGCACCTGTTTTAACTGTGGTCAACACAAACACAGTAGGATTGTCCTTTCTTCTTGTCCACGTGAGCAAAGGTATATAGCCTAGTGTCCAAGTCTTGTCAAATTTTTCTAAGTGTAAAGTTTGTTTCATGTCTCATGTAGCAAGTCTCAAGTAACTATGTTCTCCTCTTAAGCTAAGGTATCTCCGGGTTGAGGGAACCTGTAGCCTACGTGAAGGCAAACACACTGAAGGAACAAAGCACTTGGGGTGGAGTTACCAGGACTCCGTCTCAGACGTGGAAGTAAGCCCTTGTATGACAACAGAAAGCCCTTCAGAGCTTTTCTAGAGAAAGAAAGCTAGAGAGATAAGTAAATGTGAGAAATGAAGTTGAGATACCCTTTCTTACCAAGAGGTTTTGTATTTATAGGCTCTTACCAACCAAATGCCACATGTCAGCATATGATTGGTAGTAGAAGATGTGAGACCATCTAGGCCCATTTTGTGATGTTGGGCTTCTTGCTCTCTAGACGTGTTACTTGTGTGTGCCAGGGAGGTCAAGCTCCTCGAAGAGGCTTGTGTTCTATGGGGATGCTTGCGCTCCGCGGAGAGCCTTGCGCTCCGGGGGGATGCTTGAGCTCTGCGAAGAGGCTTGTGCTCCGTGGGGAGGCTCTCGCTCCACGGGGATGCTCGTGCTCTGCGGGGAGCCTTGAGCTCCATGGGGGAGATTAGCAAGGTTGAGGCATTAGCAAGCCTTGTTGCAGTTCATTGAGTCTTTAGGTGTTGTCCGGGGGCGAAGAGGTTCCCGTTGAGCGTCGGGTGGCACGAAACATGTTGTTTTGAGATGGAGCGGACCAATGTCGCAACATGTGTGTTCAATGCCATGACATTGGGGTTATAACCCTCCTTGTGAAGATTGTTTGAGGTGTGTGTTTTTGGTGCCCATGTCGCGGCATGAGAGCTTGATATTGCGACATTAGGACCAGAAACCCGTTTTTGGCGCTTGTTTGTGGTTCTCATGCTTCGATATGGGTGCATAGTGTCGTGACTTTTGGACAATAAATGTGTTTGTGAGAGTTCGTTTATGGTGCCTTTTCCATTCGTTTGTGATAGGCTTGCCCAAGGTATGTTAGGTTCACCGAAGGGTGTCAGGCTCGCCGAAATGTGTCAGGATTACCGAGGTGTGTCAGGCTCGCCAAAATGTGTCAAGCTCACCGAATTGAGTCGAGCTCGCCAAAGTGTTTCAGGCTTGCCTAAATCGTTTATGACCTTCTTGGTGCCTTGTCATGCTTGCGAAACACTTAGAATGATTATGAAGTGTGTTGGTCACGTTTTAGTCGTCTAGGTTAGAGCTTAGCGTATAAGGTAGGTTTATACGCGGATGAGCTCACCAAGCCACAACATGGGTTGAGCAGGCCTTGGTAAGTTTGTGGAAGCTAGGAAACATTGTGACTTGACTTGGGCTTGCTTTGGATGTGGTCCTTCGGGTCCGGGTCGGGCAACCCGGGTGAGATTTTTCTGCCACGTGTCGCCGATTCACTCATTCTGAGACTTATGATTTATCAGTTTCGCGTTAGATTAAGATCATGGTCTTGTGTTAAGCTTTTCATCGTTGTTTCTCCACGACAGATCTTCTAGGGGGTTCGCAGAGGGCCCTTGGGAGTTGTAGTTTTCAATCTTCAAAGGGGGTTACAGTAGAGTCCTTGGGCGAAGGCTCGCTTGGGGAGTCTGGTGAGGCTTTGAAAAAGGTCTTGATGAAGCTTATCAAGGTGATCTTCAAGAGTGGGTGACTCCAAACATTTTTTCTCTTAACTAAATTTTGAGTAATGACCCCTCAGGGTAAGTCTGTTTACTTAAGGCGTCGCTGGGTCGATAGGGTTGACTAGAACGACTTACTAGGGCGGGGAGATGAGCGGTCATGGAGGATGACCAACAATGTCTCGCGGGGGAGATGAGACGAATAGTCATGCGATTACCAACAATGGCTCACGGGGGCGAGGAGATGAATGGTCATGTGATGACCAAAAATGGCTCGCGGTGGCGAGCAGTGACATAGCCATAGGGATGACCAACAATGGCTCGTTGGGGTGAGGAGAGGAATGGTCATTGGGATTACCAACTATGGCTCGTGGGGGAGAGGATCTGAAGGGTCGTGGAGATGATAAACTATGGCTCGCAAGCGGAGAGAAGTGAGATGGCCATTGGGATGACCAACAATGGCTCACGAAAGCGAGGAGAAGAATGGTCATGGGGATGACCAACTATGACTTGCAGAGGAGATGAGAGTTATGATCACATAGATGATCATCAATGATTCGCGGGGGCGATGAGACAAAGGGTCATGGAGATGACCAACTATGGCTCGCGGGGAGGAAGAATGCAAAGTGAAGAGCATTCTCCAAAACTTAGAAATTTTTTGAGAATTTCTTTTGGTTGGTTCTTCTCGTTAATGATTCAACACTTAGAACTTTTGGAAAAGTTTTAGCATCTTGGTTTTTAACACTTAGTGGGACTTAGGCTTTCTTGACTCTACCTCTCTCCCATTCTCATTCCCATACTTAAGAAAATTTTGGAAAGTTTGGAAGTTTTCACTTTCAACACTTAGTGGGATTTTTGAGTCTCTTGACTATACCCATCTCCCACACTCGTTCCCATCACTTAGATTATTTTTTTTTGGAAAGCTTAGATGTATACTTGTTTGTACCCTAAGGAATGTGCCATACGAGGCTTCCGTCTCCTCAGGGGGTGATTCGAGTTTACGCGTTTCCTTTCTCCCAAGTGTGGTGAGAGTGTCCGTTAGTGGAATGCCTTAGTCTCCATGAATGGAACATTTGGAAGTGGCCTCTTAAGGGAGACTTGTCCTTTTCGAGGATGAGTGTTTAGCATGAGGCGTGTCCCCTTGTAAACGTGTTTGACACGAGTTGTGCTGGGTGCAAACTTGAACATCATGGGAGTCTTGACCCTTTCGAGGACAACTGTTTAGCATGGAGCATGTCCCCTTGTAAACATGTTTGGTATGAGTTGTGTTGCGTGCAAACTAGATTCACATGAGAGCCTTGTCCCTTTCAAGGACAAGTGTTTATCATCGGGTGTGTCCCCTTGTAAACATGTTTGGCACGAGTTGTGTTGCATGCAAACTAGCTAGATCCGCATGAAAGCCTTGTCCCTTTCAAGGACAAGTGTTTAGCATGGGGAGTGTCCCCTTGTAAACATTTTTGGTACGATTTGTGCTGTGTGCAAACTAGATCCACATGGGAGCCTTGTCCCTTTATAGGAAAAATGTTTACCATGGGACGTGTCCCGTTGTAAACATATTTGGCACGAGTTGTTTTGTGAGGAAACTAGATCTGTATGGGAGCCTTGCCCCTTCCGAGGACAAGTGTTTAGCATGGAGCGTGTCCTCTTGTAAACATGTTTGACACGAGTTGTGCTGCATGAAAACTAGATCTGCATGGGTGCCTTGTTCCTTTCGAGGATCAGTGTTTAGCATGAGGTGTGTCCCCTTGTAAACATGTTTGGCACGTGTTCTCCTGTGTGCAAACTTGATCCATTGGAAGATCACTTTGGAGGTAGCCTTCTTCATCCCTTCTCGGGACATATGGTTCGACGCAGACGTGTTTGCGCACCAACTGATCCGTTGAGGATGACTTTGGAGTTAGTTTACTTCATCCCTTCTCGGGATATATGGTTCGACGCCATGTTTGTGCGCTAACTGATCTATTGGAGAATCACTTTAAGTTCTGAAATTATTTGAATTTATTTAAATGTTGAACACTCCAAATACCTGCAAAACAAGGTCTTTCGAATGTATGACCCCCTGAGTCTTAAATATGCAAATATTCAATTGTTGTAGTAGATTCTCAAAATGTTTTGCTTACATTTGCATTATTGTCTCACTATATCTATAAAGGGGATGACAACGTGTCTATCTTCCCATTTCCTCTTAGTGGCGCTTGTGGGTTTAATCTCTTCCTCGATGACTCTATTTCTGGATCCGGTCCTACCTTCACCCAACATTCTGTAACAAAGTGAGTTCTACAGAGAGAGAAATAATTATTTATTTATATTAAATCTTATTTACTATAAATCGTTGATTGAAAAAGACTCAAAAGAGTGTACTACTTCTGCGAATAGTAATCACAAATTAGAACTTTGAATTCCACTAAAACGATTTTATACGCGGATAACAATATAATCTAGGGATAATTAGCACCTATCACCCCCTCAAGTACATACCTTTCAATCCTTTCTACCCTTAAATATTGCTTCTAACTACTGGGTACCCTGAACTACGTCAAAGATCTTTCTGTCCATATTTTCCATTTTATTTAACGGGATATTCAAATAATTCAATCATGTGACCAACACATGACCAATATTTTTTTGAAATTCCAAAAATTCCCTTCACTTATTACCATCTTCTTCATCAAGAACATGTTCATCATGTTTTGCCAAAAACTTCAAAGTTTCGCCGGAAAATTTATAGTTTTGCCAAAAAATTCACAGTGTCGCCAGAAACTTCAAATAATTGCCAGAGTCTGATTTTTTTCGATGGAAAATTCAAGTGTTGCCGGAATGAGTTTTTTTTGCTGGATTCTGAGTTTTTGTTCCAAAATTTGAGTTTTAGTTATATTATTAACAAATTATACACATACAAATCAACATTTCACATTTCATCAACCAATTACAAATCTCAAATATTAAAATCTCATATCAACAAAAAATTAACTTAGAATAAGCCAAAATTAACCCTATGGATCTAGTCCACACCTTGAGCACTCCTCTGCTCTGCTCACACCCACCACTCTCTCGCCGGAAACTAACCCAAAATCGAAGTCGTGACCGTTTCAAATCGCTCCCAATATCTTCAAGAAACAAAAATTTACAGTCCCCACATATACTTATAGTTTCAAGGTCCCAAGATGCCTCATTTTCAGGTGAAAGGTTTCTTTGGCATAGAGCACACGCTGTGGATCGAGCAGAATGTTCGCCTACTAATTTGTCATTCAAGTGGCCTGGGGCAATGTACTGTGAGAGCCTTTCAACATCCATAGACTAAAACTGAAGCAAAGAGCAGAAACTCAAAACCACATTGACAAACGAAATACAACAAAATGATATGGGGTTGGGTTAATTCATGCAATACTCTAAGAAACCCAAATACCCCATTATCAACTTATTAGAGGGGGGAAACAAAACAATCCAATGCTCTACACAACATCCATTATTCATGAAATTAAACATGTTCATGTAAGGTACACATCAGATCTGTGTTGCTAATGTTGCTATTTTTCTACGTTGTGGATGAGATCTACTTGCTCGACTCTGGAAAATGAAGGTCATAGCTCCACGCCGTTGATGTCAGATCTCCAGACCGTGTGGACGAGATCTGGAGGCGAGGGTGGTGAGGACGGAGAGCGGCGCGGACGACAGAGGAGGCGAGGACGGCGGTGGTCTGATCTGCAACTCATGTTTGGTTTAGTTATTCATTTTTATTTTTCATTTAAATTAGAGATAAGGGTCTGTTAGACTAATGTTTTTATTTATTTATTTAGAAGAGTATTTTGGTCATTTAACATATTGAATGAAAATTTGGATGAAAAGATCATTAGCTTAATTTAGCAAACTAAATAGTTAGAAGCAATACTTAAGGGTAATAGACATAAAAATGCGTATACTTGAGAGGTTGTAATGGGTTCATATTTAACCGAAATCCAAATTTGAGTAGAAATGCAGCAAGGGTTCATCTGCCTTTTACCTTATAACCCCATTTAAACTATATAAGTGCAATCATAGCCATTGAATGGAGAACTCCAGCAAGGGCCAGGATTGAGGGAAAGGGAAAGAATCGTATTGGGTAGATTCCACGGTTGATTCGTTGGCCAAACTTTTGTGCAGTTGTTGGGAACCTGCAAGTACTGCTGATAGCTTCGAGGCCTTTAGACGGAGAGATTGAAGCGAACCATTCCCAGAAATCCTCATCAGCCCAAACTTCCTGCTTCTCTCTCACGCGCGCACAAACCTCTGATTCGCCAACCCAAGGTACTGTTCTTCTCTTTGTTCTCTTCCATTTTCTTCTAGGTCGTAGTCGATTTGAGTTTGTTTCACTTGCGGGATTTGATTCTGCTTATTATCTTTCGTGGGTTCGAGTTTTGTGTCCTGATTCTATATGGGTTCTGTTTGTTTCGAATCTGGGAGGTGTATCCAGATCCGGGCTTGCTTGTTTTGTGGTTTTGTTTTTGTTTCTTCATTTGATTGACCTTATTGCTGGTGGTTTCATGTTTTGTTTCTTTTAGTTGAAATGTACTAAATGAAGCTGTAGGTTTAGAGCTATGGATTGGTTCTGTATGTGTCACTGGATAGAAGGAAAAAATTTCCTTGTACTTATTGCAAACATTCTATTCTAAAAGCTTGTAGGAAGCTCTTTTCTCTGTCATTTCCGGATACGATTTGATTTCATTGAAATAAATAAGAAAATGGAATGATGATTGCGTCTGCATGTAGTTGAAGATTTTCTCAATGTAAATTCACATAATGTCATTTGCGCATGACTGTGGTTATCAGTAATGTCATTTTCTCAATGTATATTCACATCATTCTCTCCTTTCAATGAGTTAAATAATGTCATTTCTGAATTCAATCCGAGGTTACATTCATCACTTGTTGTCAAATGATTTGGATACATTACCCATGGTTATTTGTTTAACCGTTATAATTTTGGATACATGAAGTTCAGTCGTAAGTTTAAAAGTATTCTGATTCTCATTCTCATCAGAAACTAAAATAGGCATGGATTTTGGGAAGCATCTATGTATTCCTCTGAATTGTGGTTTATTTGATCTACAAAAACAAATGTAATGGTCTTGAAATTGTTTTTGTGGTTTGATGTCAACAGACAAGAGCTAGAGAGGAAAATGGCAGCTACTTCAGCAACTACTTTCTCTATTGGATCCACTATCTCTTATGGAGCCAAAGCAAATCTACTTCCACAATCAAAGTCCTTTGGTGTGAAGTTGACCAACCGGCAGTCGTTTGGTGGCCTGACTGTGAGCCATGAACCAGAGTCTTCCTTCTTAGGCAAGGAAAGTGTTGCAGCTCTTCGAGGCTCTGTTGCAGTAAAGGCCCCAAAAGCAAGCAAGAATGCTAGTTATCACCTTCAAACCCAGGCATCTTACAAAGTTGCAGTGCTTGGAGCTGCTGGAGGGATAGGTCAGCCCCTGTCACTTTTGATTAAGATGTCCCCTTTAGTTTCAGACCTTCACCTCTATGATATAGCCAATGTCAAGGGAGTTGCTTCTGATCTAAGTCACTGCAATACTCCGTCTCAAGTTGTGGATTTCACCGGACCTTCTGAATTAGCCAACTGTTTGAAAGGCGTAAATGTAGTTGTCATACCTGCTGGGGTTCCAAGAAAGCCAGGCATGACCCGCGATGACCTCTTTAACATAAATGCCGGCATCGTGAAGACCTTGATAGAGGCCGTCGCTGATAATTGCCCTGATGCCTTCATCCACATAATCAGCAACCCAGTAAACTCGACAGTGCCGATAGCTGCAGAAATTCTGAAGCAGAAGGGTGTTTATGATACAAAGAAGCTATTTGGGGTTAGTACACTAGATGTTGTTAGAGCAAACACATTTGTCGCTCAAAAGAAGAACCTTAGGCTTATTGATGTGGATGTTCCGGTTGTAGGAGGACATGCTGGGATAACCATTCTGCCCCTACTATCAAAGACAAAGCCCTCAGTTAGTTTCACTGATGAAGAAGTGGCAGAACTTACTGTAAGGATCCAAAATGCTGGAACAGAGGTTGTGGAGGCAAAAGCAGGTGCAGGATCTGCTACCCTGTCAATGGCATACGCAGCAGCCCGATTTGTTGAGTCGTCTCTTCGAGCATTGGATGGAGATGGGGATGTATATGAATGCACTTATGTTCAGTCCGAGCTGACTGAGCTTCCCTTCTTTGCATCGCGGGTTAAGCTTGGGAGAAAGGGAATTGAAGCCTTTGTTGAATCTGACCTCCATGGCTTGACTGAGTACGAGCAGCAAGCGCTGGAAGCCCTTAAGCCAGAGCTAAAGGCCAGCATTGAGAAAGGTGTTGCTTTTGCACAGAAGCAAGCAGTAGCTTCATAAAAGTGAGTATTTGGAGCTGTAAACTCAATAAGCACATGTTTGAGAGGGATAACAAATTCTTGGATCCGTCGTTGCATTGCTCGAAAACTTTCATTTTTGTAAGCTCATGGTTATATTTTGTTTTCTTATGTTGTTTCAAGTACTTTATCTGTGAAATTATTAGCTATATGTTTGTGTTGTAGATCAAAAGAATGTAACCATTCTCATTGGTGGTCCGACAGTTTTGGAATAACAAGGCAAGTTTGGTGTACCAGATATACAGCTTTGAAATATCCTTTTGGTGGACAAAGACATGACTCAGAGTTGGGCAGTTCTCTATAGATTGAGTTTCACATTGACTAGTCTTGTTTTTAGTATATGGAGTTTCACATTGTGACTTGACTTGTTGTCTAACTTACTTATTGCTTTTTTACAATTACTAGGTTGTTGTTGCTGGTAGAGGTGTGCTCTTGATGAAGTTTTAAGCTCTCAAACCCTTTGAGCTCTGTCTCTCTTTTTTTTTTTTTTTCTTTTTCAAACCAGATGTGCCTTCTTAACATGAGATGGGATTATGAAGTTAGGTGGGTTTTGCTCACTTTTTAGTTTATGTTAGATTAGTTAACCTTATATTAGTTTAATTTAGGTCAGATTAGGTTAGGTAACCATTTTTTTTAGTTTATTATTATTATTATTTGAAGTTCACGTGTTATAGTGATCTGCAAGTTCAGTTGACCATAAGAATAGCAAATGGTCGACCGATTTGTTTATGTAATAACGACTTTTATGTGAAAGAACATGTAGTAACAGTCGACTATAAGAATAGAAATGTTCGACCGAATCAGAACTGCTTTAATTAAGAAAAATATATAAGACATGAAATTTGATATATGCTAAAGTTGTTTACAGAAACATAATGTATATATTTGTTTTAATTTTGTTTGAAATCATAAGACGTCTCAAGTAATTCTAATGGGTAATTGCACGTCCCCTATGGGGTTTTCACGTTTTGCACTTCACCTCCTTGAACTTCAAGTTTTTGCACATAACCTAATTGTACTTGGCAAAAAACGTTTTAGAGTTTAAATGAAAATTGAACGGAATACATCATGTTTTGTGCGCATGATGATTATTTTTATTTAATGACACAACTACCTTTCTTCTTTAATTCATAGAAGAATCTGACAGTCACATAAAGTTTCCGGTTGCCGAATTTCTTTTGTCGGATTCTACACTTTTTATTTGTCATTTTATAGTGGATTTGGATGAACATACCCCAAAACAGAAACAAATTCATATATGTATGAACATGCACAAAATAATATAAAAAATTGCATCTTAAATATACAAAAAAAATTCATATCCAAGCAAAAATTTCAGATCCAACAGTTCTCTGCGATGACATGCTCCAATCTACATAGATCTGTAGTGGAGAAGCATCAATCGAAATTGGCCATGCTCCGACCTGCACATAGCTGCTTCGATTTGCTTTGCAATGGTGGCGATGGCTAGTAACTTTGAATGACGGTGTGTGATATGAACTAAATTTGAAAATTAAACACAGTGCACACACAATTGAATCAAGGCCTCAACTCATAGAGCTTCCATGGCAGTTTTCTATTAACTTCAAGTAAAAGTTGCTAACCAGATAAAACTGGAAAACTCTTACAGAAATGGAAATGACAAAGGAAGAAATACATAGATCAGACACACAAATCAACAACCTGTTATTTTCCTCTCATCCTAATATATATTCCTTGAGTTGAGCTAGAGCAATGTGAGCCCTGATGTTGCGTCGTACTGGATCGATTGGCACAACGGTCAGGTCCGTGATGCTCGGCTGAGCAGTCTGAGATGGTCATCCATGGCTTTGCTTCAGCTCCAAGCTTTTGTCCAACGTAACAGTGTCATCTCTTTCCTTTGCTTCCTTATTACTTGAAACACCGTCGTTTCCATCTTTTCATTAACTCTTTTCAACACGACTACGTTTTGGTTGCTTAACTCTCTGCCTTTACCTTTTGAAGCTCCAACATCTACTTTGAGATCTCCAACACCTTCCCCATTAACACACCTTGTCCTCAAGGTGAAATTCTAGAAATTTTGCTTTTAAGTCTTTGACATTCTCCCAAGTGCCTTGTTTCCCTTCCGATTCCCACTCAATCAACACTTGTGGTACCCACTTGTTCAGTTTCCAGGCCTGTCAATTTGCTGTCATTTTATGGGGTTGTGGATTTTGTTGCTCTTCTAGTAATGGAAGTGGTACTCGAATCCCTTCTGATTCCCTTTTAAACTTTATGAGGAGTGAAACATGGAAAATTGGGTGGATTTTTGCTTCAATTGGTAGCTTTACACGGTAAGCAACTTCTCCAACTTTCTATAATATTTTAAAAGTCCCAAAATACCCCATTCCCAACTTTTGATTCTTCCTTAATGCTACTGATTTCTGACAATAAGGTTGTAACTTCACCAAAACCCAGTCATTAATTTCAAATTGCTCCTCTGTTCTTCCTTTGTCTTTGTAAAACTTCATTCTCTGTTGTGCTCTTTGTTGGTTTAACTTCAATTTTTCTAAAACTTCTTCTCTGGTGTAGAGCAAGTTTTTCAATTCTTTGTCTCTAGAAGAGCCCGCAACATAGTCTTTTAAAGTTGGAGGAGGACGCCCATATAATGTCTGAAAAAGTGCCATCCCAACGAAGGTATGGTAAACTGTGTTGTACCATAACTCAGCCCAAGGTAAAACTTCACCCCACTTTGTAGGTCAAACAGTGACAAAGCACATCAGGTACATCTGTAGTGTTTTATTCAATGACTCAGACTGACAATCTGTTTAAGGGTGGTAAGCAGAGCTCATTCCTAGTGTGGTCCCATGTAGCTTGAACAAATCCTTCCATAACTTGTGTATAAATGCTTTGTCAGTGTCTGAAACTATTACAGTTGGAATCCCATGTAACCTAACTATCTCTTGCACAAATTTTGTAGCCACATACATGCTTTTGTAGTTAGCTTTCAGAGGAATAAAATGGACATATTTAGTCAATCTGTTTATCACCACCATAATAACAGTGTTTCCATGAGAGTTTGGGAGACCACTTATAAATTCCATTGCAATTATAGACCAAACATGTGAAGGAATATCTAAAGGTTGTAATAACCCTCCTGGTTGTAGATGATCAGCTTTAGCTTGTTGACAGATGGTGCAAGAGTTTACATACTCCTCAATGTCTTTCATCATTCCTTCCCGATAAAAACTTTTTGTCATTCTTTTGTGAGTTCTCTTTATCCCATCATGACCCCCAATCAGTGAATTATAAATATCATATAGCAAATGCTGCTTGAGTATAGAACCAGATGGAATGAACCATTTTCCTTTCGAAAACAACAACTCATCTCTAATGGAGAATATAGAGACTAATATGTGGTATCTTATTTTACTTGTTTGATCAGTTTTAAGGTGTCTTCATTGTTGTAAAGCTCTGCCCTCAGTTTGTCAATAAACTGGAAACTTGGTCTGGACACTGCAGTGATATTCATATAGGCTCTTGATTATGCATCTGTTGCACTGTTTTCTTTTCCAGGCTTGCATTCTATAGTGTACTCATGATGCAATAACTGAACCAAGCATTTTTATTGTTCAAGTATCTGCAAAAACTGATCAAACATGGATTTGATGCTCTAATAATCAATCCTGATGACAAATTTGTTTCCCAAAAGGTAAGGCTTCCACTTCTTCACTACTTGTTCTATAGCAAAAAGTTCTCTAATGTAAGGTGTCTATTTCTGCATTCTTTGGGACAACTTTTGAGAATAAAGCTATAGGGTGAGCCTGTTGTGACAGCACAACTCTTAGCCCTGAAACTGAAGCATCAGTTTCAATGATGAAAGGCAGAGAGAAATCAGGTAAAGCTAACACATGGGCTTGTGTAATAGCTTCTTTTAAAGATAAGAAAGCTTGTTTTGTGGTAGAGTTTCAAACAAAAGCATCTTTCCTGAGCAAGTTTGTTAATGGTGCTGCTATTTTTGAGTAATTTGTAATGAACTTCCTATAGTATCCTTTGAGCCCTAGGTACCCCTTCAATTGTCTTAAATTTTTGGGATAACCATTTTTCGGTACTCAGACTTTGGATGAATATCCAATTTAGTACACAAACATTTATTGTGCCCAATTGAGTACCCACCGTCAAATTTTTTGTGAAATGCTGACATGCTGACCTGGAAAAATTTGTCTACATGTCATCCACATGGATATTATTTAAGTTTTAATTAAAAAAAAACAATCTCTCTCTTCCAACTCACACACTCTCTCTCTTCCCACACCCTCTCTCTCTACGCACGCGCTTCCAGAGCCTTCAGCACCGCTAATCCCGTCGATCTGGTGAGGCCGAGGAGCTTGTCGGTGATTTGATTGAGCTTAGTGAGGCCTAGAAGCTCGCCGGTGGTCATCAGATCGATCTGGTCTGATCGTCTTCATAGTCTTCATCGTTGATGATTATATCTGGTCTCATCTTCTTCATCGTTGACGATCGACGCGGCCACCATATCGAGCTTCTTCGGTTGACGCGGCCACCAGATCTACTTTCGGCGACTTCTAGGCGAGCCAACTCGGCCTCGTTCTCCACCAGGGTCAGCCGCCTCCGAGACCCTTCGCATCAACCCCACCCATCACCTCGTCGTCGGCCTCGTCGTCGAGTGGCGTCCCAACTTCTAGCGCATTCTCGAGAACGATGTGGAGACTGACGGTTTGGGAAACAACGATGTTGGGCAAGGCGGTGCTGGGCAAGAACATGAGGTTCTGTTTAGTGGTTTCCAGTGACGGTGGTGTCTTTGGATTACATTTCCGTCGTCGACGTAGAGCCACCGTCGACGTCGCCATTTCCAAGGCCATAAGCAGCTTGCCGACGGAGTTTGGGGTTATGTTTGGTGTAAAAGTATGCATAAGTTTCATTGTTTGGTTCAATTTGTTCATTGTTTGTGAAAATGAACTCAGATCTGTAACAAAATTTGTCAATGTTCTAACTCAAATCTGCATTTTGTTCTTTGTAATTTTCAATTTGTTCATTGTTTATGCAAATAAAGCCATATCTATAGTAAAATTGTTCATTGATCTAGCTCAAATCTACATTTCTTTTGTGGTTTTCAATTAAGTATTTAGGTTTTTGTTTAATCTGATTTGGAAGGAGGATTAGGTGTTAGAGATTGTGGAGATTGGTTCTCTAATGATGAAGAATATTCAATTTTGAAGAATAAGTGTTGGGTTTTTTTTAATTCTAACTCAGCTGATGCTACCCAAAAAATCATAAGTTTGTCAACGACTCAGAAAGCGCCACGTGACAAGTACGAAA
>JAYMTH010000607.1:0-19443 GCA_036897465.1 Pelargonium australe
CATGCAAAACATGTGAGGAGAGAGGTGATTTTTTCATCCAAAATTTAACAAATTCTGTTAAATGTAAAGTTTATAGGAGCTATATGTCATGGTCGATAGTTTATAGGGACTATCTGTCATTAGTCAATAGTTCATATCAGCTTATTGTAATTAACCCAAAAATAAATGAAATAGAAACACAGGACATTATCTCTGTTTATTTCATCTGTACGACACTGAACCATTCTCAAATTTCTTCACCAATTCTATTTTGATCTCTCTGTCTCTCTCTTTTCCGATTCTTAATGTATGTTTTCTCCCAAATTCGTTTCCTTTTCATCGACCCAGTTCTGCATTTGTTAGTTTTCCTCCATTTTTTTAGCCGTTGTAGCTGTGTTTTTTTATTTAAATCGAAGCTTTTAGATGTTTTGGGCATTGGTTGCGATTCTCTGCGAACTCGTTTCCCGTACGATTGTGCTTGCTGATTAGGTTTTTTCTCCATTTTGTGTTCTGCAGGGAATTTCAGAGACAGTGGAGATCGTTATAAGTTTTGTCCGTTGATGATCATCGGAAGCTCTGGGCTTGCTCATGAATTTCTGGTGCGTATTGCTGTTACATATGTGTAGTACATTGTATCGAAAGTTTCCATTTTTTTTTCTTCTTTCTGATAATGGGTGATGTTTGGTTTCTGAGAAAATTGGTGAAATTAGAATGGGACTGAAGGAATATAATTGTTTTAGCGTTTTCATATTATTTTTTTTATAATTTTATGCTTTCTGGTATTGCTTATATATAAATGTAATAGGGTTTTAGCTTGTGCAAGAGGTGTCTTTGATACTGGATTGTGTAGTATAGCTATTGCTGATTCTATGATTTTTTTTCATGCTGACTCTATAGATTTGCTTGCTTGCATCTTCTAGCTTTTTTTACTACTAGATTCTATGTTTTACCGCTATCACGATCAATCGATCTCTAAGGCCCTTTGGACTGAATGGTTTGGGAATAAATTGAGTAGTGATTGTGTGGATGTTGTGAATTTGTGTAATCGATAGCCACATTGGGATTTGTGTGATTGGTAATTGTGAATAAATTCAGTGAAGTAGTGCTCGATATTAGGGAGACTATTTTTGTAATATATATATATATTGGTGTCTGGTTTTATTTTATCATAACTGAACTGGATAAGCCGAATCAATTTGGATAGCTTGAGCTAGTTTATCAGAAAGTGTTTTAAAGCTATTTGATAAGAACTGGTTTCCCATAGTTAGTTCATTAATGGCACTTAACCATCGGTGTTTTTCATTGTGTTTGAATCTCTATTCCTGAATTTAGGCAATTTTGGTTGTAATATCCCCAACTTATGTATTCTTATGTACCAATTCACGGTTCTTCTTTTTCTTATATTTTTTCGGATCTGACTGGCTCCTGTTAATATTATGGCCCGAAAGCAGGTATAATCATCCGGTACAATTCTTTTTCAACAACATGGGGCAAAGAAATTTTATGGGAATGGATCAACAAGCCCAGGGTTATCCCATGCCTATGCCATACTTTCCCTTTTGGGGTGTAATGAACTTCCAACAGCCTAATATCCATCCTATCGGAGCATCTTATGGGAATACCTCTAATCTCAACACGCATCCTTTCTCATACCCTTTTGGTGGTTCAGTATTCTTCGGGATGCCACAGTTTTATAGTGGTTATATGCCCCCTTTGTCCAATGCTGTGCGGATAGCTGTTCCTTTGAACCATGGATCAGCCATTGGAGTTTCTTCAGATAGTTATGATAGAAATGGTCATATAATGGATGGCGTTGGGGATTCTTACAAGAGAAAGAATGCTGAAGGTGTCCCGGCCAATTTCCAATATCATAATGCTTCGGCAAGTTCTAGTTCTTCAGGTGCCCCCTTTAACACAAGCCATACGTATGGAGGACCTGTAATGTATACATCATCCTTTGCATTGCCTCAGTTCAGCGGCAATGGGATTATCATGCTAGCGGGATCTGAACAAAGTGAGAGGAATGGATTAGGTTCTGCAGTGTTTGGTCCTGTTCAGGCACATGGTAATAATTCTTCGATCCAAGGACACTTCATTGGCCAATCCTTTCATCCATCAGGAGCTAGTGGTGGAGGTGCTTCAAGCTTGCCTCAATCGCCTGCTATACCCTATATGCAAGGTAATTTCTTCATTTCATTCACCACTTTGTTATAGTTCTAGGTGTATATCAGATGGAAGTTTTTTTATTTATTTTTCCATTGAAAAGTTTGTCAAATATCCTTTTTTTAAGAAGTGGCAATTCGTATTTGCGAATCATGTTGGAAGTTTAGTATTATGTTAAATGAGTCAACATGAATACAACCTGATTAGTAAACGGGTTGAGTTACACGACACGAACTCCAACCATTTATGAACGGGTTGAGTTACACTACTAGACAAACTCATCCCGTTTAGATAATTAGGTATTTAGGTCAAAAATCACACTACATTGAACCAACACATATAAATAAATGGGTTCAGATTAACTCGAAACGACCTGATAGCTTTGACTTGTTTAATTATGTGTCATTTTTAACATGATTTGTTTAAAAAATTACAATTTTATTCTTTAATGGGTGTGTTATTAAATGGTTTACACAACTGATTTATGTCCCGTTTCATTAAATATGTTAGGTAGGTCAAACGGGTATGACGCGAACGCGACTCGATTACCTAACAGGTTGGGTTAGTCGACACTAAAATGATTGCTGAACACAAGCATGCTTAAATTTGGGTCGTTTTTGTATCGAGTCACAGGACAGGACCCAAATTGTCAACCTTATTTTTCTTCTTCCTCTTCTTCCATCTATATGAAGCATTTGGCGCTCCAATCCTGAAAATATGTTCATCATAACAGGTGGAGCTATTAAAAATATTTTGCCACGTAATTGCTAACCAGATATCTCTTTTTCTCATACTTGTACAGGTAGCAATGTCAATGGAGGTTATGTTGAGAACAGGAACATGGCTGTCCCGGGCTATTTTCAGACTTCTTCTAACAGAAGCTCCTCAAGTTTCCCACATCCTCCTCCGAGTCACCTGAACAGCAATATCCACTATCCTTTGCCTTTTCAAGAGCCAAGGGACCATAATGTTAATCTCCATCCTCAGTTACCGGGAACTTCACATAGAGTTGCAACAAATAATGCTTCGTCCATCACTACAAATCCATCCCAAGATGGTTCGGAGATAGGCTCTAGGAATCTCGAGCTTGTCCCCCCAACTAGCCTGCCTAACACAATGAACCCTTCCCAAGATGGTTTAGAGGTAGGCCCTATGAATCCTGAGCCTATTCCCCCAAGTAGCATGCACAACACGACGGACCCATCCCAAGATGGTTTGGAGGTAGGCCCTATAAATCTTGAGCCTGTTCCCCCAACTAGCCTGCACAACACGACGGATCCATCCCAAGACGGTTTGGAGGTAGGCCCTATGAATTCCGACCCTGTTTCCTCAACTAGCCTGCAAAACATGATGGACCAACCCCAAGATGGTTTGGAGGAAGGCCCTAGGAATCCCGAGCCTATCCCCCCAACTAGCCTGCACCACCCAACGGACCCATCCCAAGATGGTTTGGAAGTAGGCCCTTGGAGGCCTGAGCCTGCTCCCCTAACTAGCCTGCACGATATGACAAACCCATCCCAAGATGATTCGGAGGTAGCCTCTATGAATTCCGTGCCTATTACCTCATCTGGCCTAAGAATTTCGCCAGCTCTGAGACGCATGTTTCTGCTTCGCTTGAGATCTATTCCACCTAATGTAATCCTCTTTCTCTATTTGCATAAATTATCTCCCTTTTCTTTCATTATTTTACCCACTTCCATATATTTAATGTAATTATTTTTTATTGATGTCTTTAGCAAATTACCAGACTAAGTTTTCCAATTTCGGATGAAGCCCAAAATTCTGTGGATCATAACATAGACTTGCGCTTGGATACAGAAGACATGTCCTATGAGGTATGCAGATAAAATCTGTTTACTTGTGTGTTCTTTGCACGGAACATTTGATTTTATAGATAAGTGTCGAATCTCTTCTGGATTTGCTTTGGCCAGTTACAAGATAAGCTTTGTTACCAATTCACGTCTTTTTTCAGAGTATATAAAAAAAAATGCGTTTCTGATTCAACTGCAGGAACTTCTTGAACTGGGGGAACAGATTGGCAATGTGAAGATCGGGTTGTCTGAGGAAGCCATAATAGAACATATGAAAACAAGAACTTATGTTTCGTTGGATCAGGAAGCTAATTCCTGCATCATATGCCAGGTAGTTACTTGCGATAATAGTTTCTTTTTTCCTTTTCTTATTTTGTGATTGCGAATGCTAAGATTATTTAAATTCCTCTAATCATCTCCACCAAGAATTCATGTCTTGCTAATATATGATGTTTGGCACTATGGTTATAGTTCGATTATATCGACCAAGAAAAGATTTGGAAGCTTGGTTGCGGACATGAATACCATGCAGCTTGCTTAAAGAAGTGGCTGCTCGAGAAAAATGTATGTCCCATCTGCAAATCGGATGCATTAAGGATATGAAGGAACAATGGATTGGCAGCGAGGAGAGGTGAACTTGAAACACATTTTCTTCGATATAACCAATCTATTTATCGTAACAACATTGGTACGTATTTTGTTAGATATTATACGTACATTAACCCACGTATACATGCTCGAGAGTTACTGTCCGTCTAGGACATGGGTGCTGCTGTATCCATCAAAACTGTACAGACTTCTGATTATGCATTGCAATTTTAGTCATTTTTGTTTGTAGTACACACTATAATTGAATGCTGAATTAGTTTTCTTTTCTGTTGTTGAAATGAAACTTTTGATCGTTTTGCTGTTCTTGGATTTTTATTTTTATTTTTCATGAAAAGTTTGGCAATGTGTGATGGATACGATATTGCGGTGTACAACTTTTTTTTATTATAGGCAAGCGGTATCTTGAAAGTTAAAATAAAAGTACGTAGAAAGGTAGAAAACAAATCCAACAAAATCAGAGGACTTGCGACCCAAGAATTAAAATGCAAGGAGAAGCTAAAGGAACAATCAAAACATCGAAGCAAAACAAAACTGAGGCTCGGAATCTGAAACGGTGGTGCTGGCGCTTGAAAAATCAGTTACCAACGAGAAGCATCGAATTCGATAACTCGAAGTTGCTCAATTAGGTCTAATTCAGACCCAACTTGTGTAAAAAAAATTCAAACGCATTCTTAATTCATATTTAGCTCATAAAAAGTCGAATAAATTAAAATTTTATTATTATTACAATGTCCACTTATTTTTTTCTTCAATCAAACAATGTCCACTTTTAGGCCTTGTTTGGGTTGTCTATTTTATTGTCTTGTCTACAAAGGCGAACAAATTCAGAGAAACAATAGGGCTTGCTCGTCCTAACCCATCATCGATCTCGTCTTCGTCCTTTGTATTGAAGACTCATCATCGATCTCGTCTTCATCCTAACCATCGTTTGCGTCGATCATCCTCTGCGCGTCTGCGTCTGAATTTTGCTGTGAATAAATATCATCATTTCATTAGGAAAAAAAAAAAAACAAATTGTGTTAAACTTAAAAATCAATCACAATGTCAATATGAGTACTTGTATTTGCACCTCCCATGTTAAGTTTTTGTCAAACAATAATAACTCTTTAAGGTATATATTTTATCAATATATTTTTTCGTTCAACTACTTACAAATACATCCAACTTTTTTTAATAAAAATACTAGTGTTACTAAACAAGCTATAATAAAATTATTGTTAAAAGAGAGAAATATTCACCAAACATGTAGCTCAACTAATAAGAAATTGTTTTACATCATTTTGAAGTCTCGAGATTGATTATCAAAAAATACAGTTACGAAAAATGTTGATAGCGAATAGCTTAAAAAACCAAAAACAAAAGTGGGCAATTGCTCCAAAATTGATAGAAGGAGGCAATTAGTTGCTAAAAATTTATAAGAATGAAATGCTAGTTATTTAAAAAAAAAAAAAATGTTGCAGACTGATTTTTGTGCTGAAGAAAGTGGTAGAAAAACAAGTTGACCTGAATAAAATTAATCATCACCACCAACCTACCAAAAGTTTTTCAATGTAAATGTGTTATTTCCAACACATACAACTCGTGTTGAACACTACTGTATTGTGTAATCGTATCATATTAGTGTTGTACTTTTAAAACATGCGTGCATGTTTAATTAATCATGTTGTGGCACACAAGTCATACACAATATGTTCAAAATAATCTTAAAATAACATGATGTCAAACGTGTTGAGTTATGTCCTACTAAACGTGTTGGATAACATCGTGTCAAGCATGTTATAACTATGTGTTGGATCGTGTTCGTGTCTATTAATTGTATTGTGTCATGTCAACATAGCTCATTTAATTAACATGTTAAAAGTGTTGTGTTCATATTTTGTATCTATAAACACGTCATGTCATGAATTCAAACATGTTCGACATTATATTGAAGTACGTTTCGAATTTATAATTATATTTGTTCATTTTGTATGGGTATAAATTATGGTTGAGTTGGTTGGAATAACATTCCTTTTTTTATGCCTTCATGTGGTATTGTCTTAGTAAATATAGATTTTTAAATAGCTTATCTTAAGAATATTGACAATTATTTTATTTTCCGGATCTTCTTTACGCGGATATTTTGACTTTATCTTATTGCTTTGTAGCGGTTAGATATAAGTTTACGATTAGATCATGTAATCAGGCCGCTCATTATATAGTTAGACCATTTTTGAGTAGTAGTGGGTTGAAGAGTGATTAGGCGAGCTTCTAGAAGGAGAGCTTCATGATATTATTGTACTAAAATATTTTTGTCAATACGTAGTGAAAGTGTCTTACTTTCTCGTTAAAAAAAAAGTAGGGAGAAAGTACATTTTATTGTATTTTTTGTTGAATAAAGAAAAAGAGGCAATTCAATATTGAAAATAGATAAGAATTAAATGCAATGTACTTGTTATTTACTGCTGTAGATTTATTTTTGTCCATAAGAAAGAGAGAACAATAACTTTTTCTAAAATATCCTCACCGTTTGCAGACCTAAGTCCCTTCATATTTATTATCACCACCAACCTACCATAAATTATACTCATACATTATACAATTACAATACTTCAATTTTACACATTTTGTATATGTGTTCGAGAACTCAACACACATGATAGTATGACAAACACAATACATCCAACATACGCTCACTTATAGGAACATTTGTAGATGAGCTCTAATAACATGCTGGATGGCGTCCTGCCTAATATCTTGGTTATGTCGTGCAAAATGTTGGGTGCTGTTTGTGTCAATCATGTGATGTCGTGTCAACGTACATGCCACATTTAGTTACCATGTTAAATATGTCGTGTTTGTATTAAATCGTGTGCAACACATAGTCACGATATCTTAACTTTTAAGCCTTAACTTTCTAAACATTGTTCATCAACCATAATATGTTTTACACATGTTTTTCCTAGCCATATTTACTAAAATGACTCAAAAAATATGAACTCACTCTTCTCTCTCTTTCTATTAACTTCTTCTACCTCTTTCTACCGAGTAAATTTTAGTTCATGAAGTTAACATCAATATTTTTTGTAGCGTACGTTTTTATTTTACTCTTTACACAAGCTAGAATCAACATGCATTTTAAAACATCAATATAATATTTATAAGTACCATTATTGAAAATAGTAGAACTCAAGACTTCACAACAAAGGATAAAGCGTACTAACTGCTTGACTCGTAAAATTTAGGTACCGACAATCCGTCTTCAATATTGTTATAAATTTTCTGGTCTGGTAGATTACATTTCACTCTCATGTCATTATGTTTGTTAGGTCTCCATCAATGATGAAGTTTCATGGTTGGTTGTATGAAACTTTAAGCTATAAGTGGTAAGTTTTTTTATTTATCTGTCAACTACAAGTGGTAAGTGTTAAGGCTATACCTATATTTTGATTAACTCGTCTCGAGTTAAATTTATTTGAAGAGACGGATTGTGAGATGTTGTATGTATTTTTTTAATACGAACCGTTACAATGACCAACCTTAATAAAAAAATTCACGATAGATCCTTCAACCATGGTTAATTTTAGAGTTTAACATAAGAACTTTTTCATTCGTTGAAATAATAATACAATGGCTATATATCATATATGTCAATCAATTAAATAATATTATACCACATCTCACGTTATTTTATTTGAAATATGTTTTAAAATGACATTTTAGAGATTAAGGCATGTTGATTTAAATTGTTGAAACACTTTAGATTTTCTTTGCAGTCTCGGATTCAAGCTTTTTTTGTCGACGGCATGAATAGAGTTTATGAGTTAAAAGGGGTGAGCTATCCCATGTTACGTAACTCAACCGCTAAAAAAAACGAAAAAGGAACATTTCAAAAGATAAAAATTCATATAAATCATATATATATATTTGGTTTTTGAGGTCCATTTTAATCACAAAAATTGAGTGGCTCTCATAACTGTCACATGTGATGACTTACCTGTTTGTCTCTTTATGCTCCTCATACCCAAATATTCCATGTGTGAGTAAAACCAAAAAACCAAAAAACAAAAACAAAAAAAGACCTTATTTACTATTTTACCTAACACATTTTCACTATAAATATACAACATTGCAATGCAAGAAACCAAATTGCTAGAAATAATTGGATCCAATAAAAAATGTCTCAACCTCCACCAAATGAGCTTAGTTCACAATTGTTTCACATAGCAATGTTCCCATGGTTTGCCACAGGCCACATGACTCCATTTCTCCACCTCTCCAACAATCTTGCCCAAAGAGGCCATAAGGTCTCTTTCTTGCTCCCCAAGAAAGCTCAACTCCAATTGGAGCCCTTGAACCAATTCCCCAACCTCATCACCTTCCACACCATTGTTGTTCCCCATGTCGACGGCCTTCCTCTGGGGGCCGAGACTGCCTCCGACGTCCACCTCGATGAGACCGAACTCCTCGTCATTGCCATGGACCGAACTCGTGATCAAGTTGAGTCAATCCTCTCTTCTATTCGTCCTGATTTCGTTTTCTTTGATTTCGCTCATTGGATTCCAAAAGTAGTCAGGAGTATTGACATTAGCATTAAGACAATATGCTACATTGTTGTTAGTGCAGCATCTATCGCCATTGGACTCGTCCCAGCTCGTAATATTCCTAAAGACAGGTACTAACATATGTACTATATTATTCATGTCATCTATAACTTATAAGCTCGTTAAAAAAATATAATTTCATTACAATGTGTCTACATAATATATATTTTTTTAACGTGAGCGCAAACTTTTATATAATAGCTAGTAAGATTAAATTAATGAACTTTTATGTCTCTAGGCCACTCACCGAAGAGGATGTGAGCTTGCCGCCGGCCGGTTACCCGTCTTCAAAGGTGGTTCTTCGAGGCCGCGAGATCCGGTCATTCTTGTTCTTGTCCTTCTCATTCGGAGAAGAAGGCCTCACATTTTACGGCCGGAACACAGCTGCCATGGCAGGAGCCGATGTCGTGGCCATAAGGACATGCCAAGAATTGGAAGGAAACATGTGTACCTACATTTCTAGCCAATACAAGAAACCGGTTTTCCTAACCGGACCGGTCCTGACAGAGCCAGAAGGAATGTTAGAGAACCGTTGGGCCAACTGGTTGGACCAGTTCGAACCAGGTTCGATTTTGTTCGTCGCATTTGGAAGCCAATTCATCTTAGAAAAGAACCAATTCCAAGAACTCTTACTTGGACTCGAAGAAACAAACTACCCTTTCTTGGTAGCCCTGAAGCCGCCGTCAGACAACGCGACAATCGAGGACGCGCTGCCTGACGGGTTCAAGGAAAGGGTTGGAGGGAGAGGGGTGGTTTGTGGGGAGTGGGTCCCACAACCATTGATATTAGGGCACAAATCAGTGGGATGCTTTGTGAGTCATGCAGGGTTTGGGTCAATGTGGGAAGGGTTGATGAGTGACAAACAGATTGTGTTGGTCCCACAATTGATTGACCAAATCCTGAACACAAGATTGATGTGTGAGGAGCTCAAGGTGGGTGTGGAGGTTGAGAGAGATGAAGAAAATGGATGGTTCACAAGAGAGGGAGTGAGAGAGGCAGTGAAGAGTGTGATGGAGAAGGAGAGTGAGGTTGGTGCTAGGGTTAGAGAGAACCATGACAAGTGGAGAGAGACATTCACAAGTAAAGGGTTTATGAGTGGTTACATAGACAAGTTTGTCCAAGATCTTCAAGACCTTAAAGAAAAGTGAAACATGGAATCTATGTGGTTTCATGTTTGGCTTTGCAAGGAATAAGATATTTTGTACAAAAGTATCATTGTCAACAATAATTTATGTGCATGTTATTATCTTGAACTATATCCCGTGTTTTCTTCATACTTGAGTCGCACAAAATAGACCCGATTAAGTTTTGGGTCAGATTTGTCAGGACAGAACTATGGATCCGATCACCCAAACCAAACCAAACATTTCCATGTCTAATCCGCAACTTGAACCAACTTGCGCATTTGCCAGATCGGGTTAGGGTTTGGTCTTTTTAACTTGACCAGAAATCTGATTTGTCACCTCTACTAATAAATCCATCGATAGTATTCGAGAGCCAATGCTTATCACTATTCTTTCTTATACCAAAAACAAGAGGTTAAGGATTCGTCATATGAGTTAGGTATTGAAATGTTAAAAGAGTTTCTCGATATCAAGGAAACGCAAGTTATGTATTTTCAAGTATTAACATTGTAGAGGAACAATTCAACAAATTAATTTATCATCCAACATTGTATCATGAATCTCAAAATAAGATACAAAATCACAAAGCTAACAGATAACATCTAAACCAGTAGAGATCTCGAAAGAAAAGTAACTTCACAAGAACAGAGGAAATAGAATACGCACCAGTCAATTGCATGATTACGCAGAGCAGCAACTGACACTTTTCACAGCCGAAACATCATCCTTTGATCCTACATTAATGGTTTGTCCTTTAGGTATAGATGACGGGTCATCACCAAGATCAAGCGCCTTCCGGCTGACAACATGATATATTTGAGTGAGCACTTCGGTGAATGCACTCTCAACGTTCAAAGACTCGAGGGCAGATGTTTCCATGAAGAATGTGTTTTCTCTCTCGGCAAAGCTTGTTGCATCTTCAGTAGAAACAGCACGAAGATGACGCAGATCCGCTTTGTTGCCCACAAGCATTATCACGATATTGGATTCTGTATGATCCCTTAGCTCCTTCAACCATCTCTGAACATTCTCAAATGTTATGTGCCGAGTTACATCATAGACCACTAGTGCACCAACAGCTCCTCGGTAGTATGCGCTTGTAATTGCACGGTACCTTTGGGAACAATTATAAATAGGTTATCGACTTATCGTCTTCTGAGTTCAAAATGGAGAGTTCAATCATAGTCAAGGATCCAATAATAAGATAATCAAACTTTAAGAGTAATGCTAAGCCGAAGCTTGAAGCAATTTTCAATCCGATTAACATCTAGAAGGTGAATATACATAAGCAAGGTGCTGTATGTCTACTAGTTTTCTACTCCAACAACATTTTAGATACTAAAATTCCAAACATAAATCGCAATGAGCACACCATATCTAGGACTCAAATTGACAAATTCAGTAACTTTCCGAACTTCCCCAGAAAGTAACCCTAAACTAAAGTCCACAATACACAATTGCATCAAAAAAGTTACGATACAAATATCGAAATGAATTCAAAGAATTTCTCAACTTCTCTTTATTTGAGACATTGTCTCAACAACAAAAAACCAAAATTCCATAACCGATCACACAAACCAGAAAACCCATTTGCAGCAAAACATAACCTATGCAATATCTACATTCTATAGTGGGTTTAAACGGAATAACATATATCCCAGAATTGAACAACTAAAATATCGCAACTTCCTAGTGTTTTCCCATCATCCAAACAGAAACCATAGTGAATTTATCAAACCCAAGTGCATCAAAATATCAAAATCCCATAACTTATCATACAAGCAAAAACCCATTTCCAATAATACATAACCCATACAATATTTAAATACTAGCGGGTTTAAACCAAATAACATAATCTAAGAAAATAGAACAAACTAAAATCTTGCAAATTTCTAGCGTTTCCCAGCAACCAAACAAAACACAAAGTGAAATTAGCAAACCCAAGTGCAAAGCATCAAAATTCCATAACTTGTCTCACAAGCCAAAGAAAACCCAATTGCAACAAGACATAACCTATGCAATATCTAAATCCTATAGTGGGGTTTAAACCTAAAAACGTAAATCTCATAAGTGAACACACAAAAATCTCACAACTTTCTAGTTTTTTCCCACCAACCAAACAAAACACATAATGAAATTAACAATCCATCACCCAAGTACATCAAAACACCAAATTCCATAACTTATCACACAAGCAAAAGAAAACCCATTTGCAATCAAACAAAAAAACCTATGCAACATCTAAATTCTATAGTGGGTTTAACCGAATAACATAATTCCC
Organism: Pelargonium australe; assembly: GCA_036897465.1. Taxonomy (NCBI): domain Eukaryota; kingdom Viridiplantae; phylum Streptophyta; class Magnoliopsida; order Geraniales; family Geraniaceae; genus Pelargonium; species Pelargonium australe. Next base: position 12,551 of record JAYMTH010000607.1, read on the forward strand.
AGAACTAAACACACTGCAATCCTGCAACTTTCTAGTGTTTTCTCAGCAACCAAACAGAACCCATAGTGAAATTATCAAAACCCAAGTGCATCAAAACTTCAAAATTCCATAACTTATAACACAAGCCATGTGCAAAACATCAAAACATAACCTAGGCAATATCTAAATTCTATAGTGGATGTAAACCAAATAACATAAATCCCAGAATTGAACACACTAAAATCCCGCCACTTTCTAGCGTTTTCCCAGCAACCAAACAAAACCCACAGTAAAATTACCAAAATACAACTGCCTCAAATCACAAAATCTAAAAAGGGTTTAGCTCAAACTCCAAATTCTCTCCATCTCCACAACCAAACACAGAGCTTCTTTTTTTGAAACTGAATGGGATCAGTAACGAACCTTTCCTGGCCGGCGGTGTCCCAAATCTGAGCCTTGACGATCTTATCATCGACGTGAATGCTTCGGGTGGCGAATTCGACGCCGATGGTGGATTTTGACTCGAGGCTGAACTCGTTGCGTGAGAATCTGGACAAGAGGTTGGATTTTCCCACACCCGAGTCACCGATCAAGACCACTTTGAAGAGGTAATCGTAATCGTCGTCTGCTCTGTAAGCAGCCATCGAAATCGGGTAAAAATGGTATCTGGGTCAGAGGGAAAATGGTGGATTTTGAAAATTTTCTGATCAAAATGTGGACTTGAGAAGAGAGATGGTTCAAAACTTGAAATCGGAGAAGAGAAGACCAAAGCGTTGAGCTATGTCAGCTGTTAAAATGGAACTGGTCATGACCTGTCATTTTTTTATTATTTATTTATCAATTTTGGGCTACAAAACTAAACTAGGATTGGGCTGAAAGCCCAATAGTTAAGAAATGGTGTGTCGTCTTGAAAATTGATTGTGTGTTACATCAGTTTGCGCTAACACAAATTGTTTAATAATTGTAATCAAATATTAAAAGCAGGTACAATGCATTTATGAACATTTGACACAAATACGACGTTATGAGATCAAATGTATTTAGAGATTAGACACATTAATTTTATTAATTGTTTCATATTAGTGTCTAAGTACCAAAATATTTTGATAAATTGCATTGCACTCGTCTTGACTCCCCAAGAATATGCGCACAATTAGTTAATTAATAGTTTTTGGGACATGATTAACATGTTCAATACGCACACTGAGGAATTATATTTTCAAATTAACACCTCCGGAAGAACAGAAAAATTGTTTTTTTTTAATCTATTTTTTAACGCAAAATTATTATTATAGATTAAACGAAATCATTAGTAACAGTCGAATGGACCTCTGGATTGGGACAGAACCCCACCCAACCTAACCTAAAAGGTCTGACATAGAATTAGACGACCTAGCTAAAAGCATGAGCCACCTGATTCGCAGACCGCCTATAAATAGCAAATTCTATACTATCAAACTGATCTAATAGAGTTACAATATCAGAAATCACTAAACTAAAGGCACTGTTATTCTTCCCTTTAGCATGTAAAGCATCAATTACCTTACTCGAATCCTACTCAACTATAAGATTGGTTTTTTTTTTTTGGTTTTTTTTTTTTTGGGTATTAACCATGGGTTTTTTGAGAGGGCCCGCACCATTGTCGGTTTGACACTTTTAAACCTTTTTGCCGCACCCAGACTAATCTCATTCGAGGCTTAGTCACAGTTAAAGCTCTTCACCTCTCTCCATGGATGTGTTGAGTGAGGATCGAACGTAAGCGCTCTTCCCACTCAAGCAGCTTGTGTTGCCAACTGCGCCACCATCCGTGAGTATTGGTCTATTTATTTTTATATCTAATTGTGTTTGAAATGTTGTATCAATCAAACATGATGGTATTGTCGTGAAAATGTCTTAGATTGTGTCATGTCAATCAAACATGCTTTTTTAAGATAGCATGTCAATCAAACATGCTATCTTAAAAGCGTGAATTTTTGGGTTCATCCTGTATTTCAAGATATAACTATCAAGTAAATTTAAGTTACACCATCAATATTTTCAAGTTTCAAGTTGAAAAGGTCTAACCCAAATCAGACATGCATCTAGTTTCAAGCTGCAAGTCAAATCAAATATTTAGATGTACAAACGTTTAAGTTTTACGCACGCAGGTGAGTAGGGATTTGTCCGACCCAAAACTAATCGGGTGGATTAACAAAATATCCGTATAGGTTCGGATCCAAATTGCAGACTCAAACGATGATAAAATAGCAGTGAGAGAAAAGAGAGAGGAACACACTTTCTTTTTTCCCAAGAATAAATCTCATAGTTTAGTTCTTTGTTGAATGTTAGAATAAATATTAATGGGGTTTTGAATATGTGGTTTCAAGAAATCTAACAAGTCCCAACTATCACTATTTTCATTCTCTAAACAATTCTTTGTCTTGACAACATAATGGAACTCTTTACCATAAATATGGGCTGCACATGCTGCTTTGTAAGTCAGGAGCTGCAAATCACCTGCACAACCATGAGAGTGAACACACATTTTAGCTCAACTTGCTTGCACAATGCAATCGACGAGAATGCTGTGAACCACAACGTTTTTATAGTGACTTGGTGCTGGCGATTTGGGTTTCGGGTCGGGAATACCTAATCCTACCTGATCCGCATAGGTGTGGGCCAGGTTGATTTACGGGTATGCCAAAGAAAACATGCAGGATGGCAAAAATGTGAGTTGGGTTTTGGGTATCTATGGGTCAGGGTCCAAATTGCTAGCTCTAGACTTGGTTCATGTTTATGAAGAGAAGGCATTTCTTAGGACGTGAACTTTGGGCAAATGTATAAATAAAGACATAAACTAATAGAATTTACACGACTGGGACTGTCTGCTCAAATATGTTGCATGACAAGTATAACTAACTGTATGCAATCCCATAAGTTGGGCACGCGAGTTTCGTGTGACTAAATACCTAACTATACTTAATATTCAGCAAACATTTGACACGTCAACAAAAATAAACGTATAACGGATTTGAAGGGCTTGCCTAAATTGTTACTCCAGTCCAAAATGAGTATCCACTTCTCCTTTTTGTAAGGCTTAAGTTTTGAACATTCCCTTTATACCCTCACATTGTTGTACCAAACTCAAGAGGTTCTTACTAACTTGTCTCAGGGATATTGGAAATTCATGCATAACTAACCAAAAAAAGGAAGTAAACACTTATTTTGGGGAAGAGGATGTAGTTTAGTTCAACATTAAACACAACAAAATGCTTTTAAATGTAACAGATCAGAGCTTCAAATTATATTAGAAGCAGCATGTCAAGCACAGCAACTGAGAAAACTATATAGGTATGGGACATGTGAAAATACCTGCAGCAATATCTGATGAAAGCATTGTCTTGCTGAAGTGACGCGTCAACCACCATCTGCAGCGTAGCCTCCAATTCTTTCCCGATTTTCCTTCAATAAATACTCTGGGGGTCCTACTGAAATAATAAGAAAAGTAACGGTTTTTCCCTTCTTCGCTTCCATTCTGACATACCGACATTTGATCATCTTCATTATGGTGAAGTCCAACGAAGCACGAAGCGAACTCTTTCCATATATCATGTTCTGCATAGGTAGCATCTAAGTGCAGAGCTATCATTCCCACCAACGATTCGAGATTGTAATATCCTGCAAGATATCATCAAAAGTAAGTAGCGAAAGAATACCCAATTATATTGACCACTCTACATATATATTGATAAGCATTCACATATGTTATATTTGTCTGTACATGCAACATGAAAGAGGGTGAGCAATGGTGCAACTGTAAGGTTACTGGATCACAAATTTGCATCCAGAAGCCGAATCTTTAAAAAATAGGAATAAGACAATAAAAAAGACCCTCCCCAGACAGACTGCATGATGGTGGGAGCGGGAGCATTGTGAGACACGGACTACCCTTAACATGCATCGTAATGGCTTGTAGAAGGAGAAAGTGCCAAGACATGGCTCCTTTATTATAAGGTGAACTAATAGCTATGTCACTAAAAATACGGAGTTAAAATAACACAGAATAAGGTCTCAAGAATCTAATGTACCATTTTTATGCATCAGTATAAGCTTTGATAATGAGTGACCACATGTTGGATCCTTCTTCAAGATATCCTCAAAACTGGTAGAAAGCACGACATGGTTGCTATGGTCAACATGCAGCTCCAAAAGACTAGCCCTTAATCTGCACAAGTATTCATATCATGTTTGAGTGTCAAATTAACCAACTAATTTACAAAGTATAATCATTTCTTATTTTGTATTTTTTTTCCTTCTCACTTTGTTACCATTTCTCATAAATAACAATAAAAACATTAATAAGGATATCGGTACCTATTAGGAAGTGCTATGCCAGAGCTTGAATGGAATTTCTCGAGCAAGCTCATGGCCTCTTTCACTTGGTCTCCTATCAGCAGCAACTGGCATTAAAAAGCTAAATTAGAAAGGAGCTTGAGTAGAAAGTTAACTACGCTTGAAAAACAAATAATCATACTAGTGGAATCAAGATATAATTAGCATTTATAAATAGATATTTGCAGTTAATCCATTTATACAAATTTGGAAATGAGAAGAAAAGTAACCCAGGCCTTGATAGAAGCCAACAACAATCTCTAAAGACTCGCAAGTCGCAAGATCCTTGGAAAGTATCAAGGATGGTTCCACTATCCAAGCTATGGTTTCAAATCTCAACTATATCTATTTGTTTGAGGCCTAACTAAGACATGTTCTTACCAATTTTGGTTGTACATAAACTTATATTCAAACAAAATAAATCTTTACACTACATGAATAATTGGTGTGGTCAAACACTTGAGTCCAAATGCCACAACCACAGGGCTAAACCAGACTAAAATTGATACTTCCAAGGTCAATTGAGCTGGCTATAAATTCTCTTCCTATTCAACATTGTATCTTAAAACATACTAATCAATGAAGCCGAGCTTTTTAGTTTTGATGGCAATGACCTCTAGCCCAGTAAACTTGTATGAATATGAATTAACTTGTGTGCATAGCAAGGAACTACTTCTTGAACTCACTGGGTTCCAAAACATGGTGAAAACTTTTATGAACTGTTTTATTATGCTTCAATCGCTTGCTCCATTGATAGAACTAAGAAGTGAAACTGATAAGTATATAATTCGGCATTCTGAAGGTCAAAGTTATAGAACAATACCCCACAATATATTCAGACAAAGATATATGAAACAAGTGTTCATTTTACCTGTACTAAAGGAAGCAAGGCTTCTAACACAGGAGGCGTGGAGTTAAGAGCAAGTTGTAAGTACTTCACTGCTTCCCTATAACGGTCATTAAGCATTTCCTTCTGCAAATGGATGAACTCCTCGAAATTCTCAGTTGGGTTCGGCAATTTTATAGGCAACATCCATGAATCCAAGCCCTCTGGTGCAAAAACAAATCTCATCACATTATAGTTATGTTTATTATTCAATAACAAGCGTGAAAGGGGTCGATTAAAGCACAAGAATAACATGGGAATTCAGAGGAAAAGAATAATAATTTGTAACCAAAGTAACACAACTTCTATGATTTCTTAGGGAATCGAGAACTCAACATGCACAAACATGGTAAGCAAAGAACATTTCTTTAGAATTTAGATCAAATTTCTAAATTTATGACCAGACTTCCAACCATGTGCTGCATGAATGAATAGTGAACTTGAAGCCTAGTGCCTTTAAATACATAAACTGCTTTATTATAATGAGAGAACGTAAAGGGAATTAAGAAGTTACCATGTGCAGAGAATACTGAACCATACTGTATATGATCACCACGATCCGACAATGACGCTTCACGTCCTGTACTTTCAGCAGAATTCATGTCGAAGCCTTGTGGCCGAAAGTTCTGTGGAGTATATTTGTTCTCTTGGGACACAATGGCCTGTATACGTGTTTCCGCGTGCAGGTAATTATCAGCATCTACATTAGTTTTTCTGTCATTTCGGACAGATGTTTCCGAGTCACATTGCATGGAGGTGTCGGCTTTTCCAGAACAAACTGCATTATAATCTTCAATTGACCCAACAAGGCTGTTTAATCTACTCCTCGACGTGTCAGATCCTGTAGGGGAGTCAGACTCATCATGTTCACTTTGCTGCAATTGTTTTGGAATATTTGAATACCACAGCTCATAGAATGTCATGCCTAAAATCATATTTGACATTGCATCATTCCCAAATTCATTATCCTGCATGAACCTGATATTTGAAAGGGGAAAAAAACAGGAAAAAGAAAGAAATATTAATCATGACTGTTTTCATAGGATCTAAATAAACTCCCCTATTAGGAAGGACTTAAAGGGAAGAAATATAAGCACTGCAAAAAGAAATACAGAGGCAAAGAAGAGGAAACACTACATACCAACCAAGATATTAATTATTCCCATGTATTAAATCAAGATATTAAATAACCAAAGAATACATCATCCCACCTAGCTTCATATTGGATACAGCAAAATATCATGACAGGTCAATTAAATATAGTATAAAGGAAAACAGAATTGAGTTTGATTCATAAAATATTGGCCATGGAGTAATGTCCTCTTCAAGTTGGGGGTTCAACCAAGGAAAATTTTAGCAGCACAAAAGCGATCATCCACAATGGTCAGTCCAATCTACTAACAAAGGGAACAGCAAGAGCTAATATCTTAGTACATGTAATTACTTGAATTTCTAAAATGCAGGGGTTTTAAAATATTTAATATTCTAGCTATGGCATAAAAGGCAGCACAATTTGAAGCAAACTTAATGTTTTAATAAAAATCCAAGAACCAAAAATCATCTCATCTGAGCATGAATACATACTCCCTCCGTCCCAAAATGAGTGTCTTGTTTGTCTAAATTTTTTGTCCCAAAATGAGTGTCTTGTTTCTATTTT